>JARYGA010026674.1:0-39232 GCA_030545235.1 Helianthus tuberosus | reverse complement strand
TCGAGTGCAAGGAGGAAATCACAAAGACTTCGAGAGGATTAAGATGGTCGTCGGCTTCGAAGATTAAGGGTTGTTGCCGTCGCACAAGAGGAAGAAAAAGAGAGTGTTTTAGGGTTTGTGTGTGTTAAGTGTTTGCAAATTATGAGGATCAAAACCCCATAATGGGTATGTGTATGCACAAAGGGGAGCGGGCCGAACCCATTCCTTGGACTGTCCTTGGTCTCGAGTTCAAGCAAAGTGGGCCGAGAGGAGTGTGCGAGTAGAGACATGGCGTGCGGCCCAACGGGTTTGTGCTTTGTGCGACCGGACAATTGTTATACATACATTCTCACAATACTAACACATAACACATAACATAATAAGCTCATTCCATTGCAATCAAACACGTCAACTAGTCACGTAATATTCATACAAGATACATCAACGCACGACGAAAGGTTCTAAAATACGAGTTGTCACATCATCCCCAACTTGAAAGAAATTTCGTCCCGAAATTTGATAAGCCAACTCAAGGAAAATGAAGTGGTAGATCAGGATGACTGTGGATTTTCCTCGGGTGCCACGTCATCCCCAACTTGAAAGGGAATTTTGTCCCGAAATTCACCAGTTGCATCAGGATTTGGTTGAGCAGTTTTAAACATTTGAGGGTACATGGGTTTCATCTGATCCTCGCGTTCCCATGTGAACTCCGGTCCTCGTCTTGAGTTCCAACGAACTCTCACGATTAGGATTCGACTGTGTTTATGGACCTTAACTTCCCGGTCCATGATTTCGATAGGTTCTTCAACAAACTTCAACTTATCATCGATCTTCAACTCTTGAAACGGTACAACAAGTGTTTCATCGGACAAACACTTCTTTAGGTTTGAGACATGGAAAACATCATGGACGTTACCCAACTCATCAGGTAACTCGAGCTTGTAGGCCACTTTACCGATTTGTTCCAAGATTTTGAATGGCCCAACGTAACGTGGATTAAGCTTGCCACGCTTCCCAAAGCGCACCACACCCTTCCAGGGTGAGACTTTCAACATAACGCGATCGCCTACAGCGAACTCCAAGGGTTTCCTACGCTTATCAGCGTAGCTTTTCTATCGGTCACGCGCTGCAGCCATACGATTTCTTATATGGACAATCTTCTCTGAAGTTTCAATTACCAGTTCCGGACCAGTGATCTGACTGTCACCCACCTCAGCCCAACAAAGAGGGGACCGGCATTTCCGTCCGTACAATGCCTCGAACGGAGCTACCTGGATACTAGAATGGTAACTGTTGTTGTAAGAGAACCCTATCAAAGGCAAGTGTTTCTCCCAACCTTTACCAAAATCGATCACACATGCTCGTAGCATGTCTTCAAGTGTCTGGATGGTTCGTTCGCTTTGACCATCCGTCTGAGGGTGATAAGAAGTACTCATGTCGAGACATGAGCCGAATGATTTGTGCATCGCCTGCCACAAATCGGAGATGAAACGCAGATCACAATCAGAGATGATAGTGGTTGGCACCCCGTGCCTAGAAACCACCTCTTTTAGATAAACACTAGCTAGTTGCGAGAACTTATCATTTTCCTTGATTGCGAGGAAGTGCGCTGATTTTGTGAGACGGTCGACGATCACCCAAATGATATCGTTCCCATTTTGAGTTCTAGGTAGACCGGTGACAAAATCCATGGCAATCTGTTCCCATTTCCACATGGGTATTTCTGGTTGCTGAAGCAGTCCAGACGGTTTCTGGTATTCCACCTTGACCTTGGCACAAGTCAAGCATTTCCTCACATACGTCACGATGTGGGCTTTCATCTTCGGCCACCAATATAAGACTTTGAGGTCCTGATACATCTTATCAGAACCCGGATGAACAGAGTATCGAGACTTGTGTGCTTCATCCATCACAAGCTCTCTAAGATCTCCATACAAAGGGACCCATATTCGCTCCATAAAATAGTGAATACCATCGGATCGTTCTACCAGTTGCTTCTTTAAGCCCCGCATGGCCTCAGCCTTAAGGTTCTCGTCCTTCAACGCTTTTTCTTGCGCAAAACGAATCTGATCAGGTAAGTTAGAGTGGATAGTGAGCTGCAAAGCTCGAACTCGTTTAGGTTTCGTTTCCTTGCGACTAAGGGCATCAGCTACAACGTTAGCTTTGCCCGGATGATAATTGATTGCACAATCATAATCGTTTAAGAGTTCTACCCAGCGACGCTATCGCATGTTCAACTCCTTCTGGTCAAAGATATGCTGAAGGCTCTTGTGATCGGTATAAATAGCGCATTTAGTACCGTACAAGTAATGCCTCCAGATTTTTAATGCAAAAACTACAGCCCCTAGCTCCAAGTCGTGGGTCGTGTAATTCTTCTAATGAACTTTCAACTATCGAGAAGCGTAAGCTATCACTTTTTCGCATTGCAACAACACACAACCGAGACCCTGAATAGAAGCATCACAGTACACCATGAAATCTTCGGTACCCTCAGGTAAAGACAAGATTGGTGCACTGCAAAGTTTTTGTTTCAACAGCTGAAAATCATTTTCTTGCTTCGTTCCCTAGGATTATATAACCCCTTTCTGTGTCAACATGGTAAGAGGTTAAGCGACCCTCAAGAAGTCTTTGACGAATCTGTGGTAGTATCCAGCGAGACCAAGAAATTGTCGCACCTCCAAATGATTCTTTGGTGCCGTCCAATTTCTGATAGCATCAATCTTAGCGGGATCTACGTGTATTCCCAATTTGTTAACAATGTGGCCAAGGAAGTGTACTTCTCGAATCCAGAAGTCGGACTTAGAAAACTTCGCGTAGAGTTGCTCCTTCCTCAGGAGCTCCAAGATAAGACGCAAGTGCCGCTCGTGGTCCTCCTTGCTCTAAGAATAGATCAGGATGTCATCAATAAACACAATGACAAAATCATCGAGGTATGGTTTGCACACACGGTTCATGAGGTCCATTAAGACCGCTGGTGCGTTAGTTAACTCGAATGGCATAACCAGAAACTCATAGTGGCCATACCGCGTTCTGAAGGCCGTTTTAGGAACATCCTCTTCTCGGACTCTCATCTGATGGTAGCCAATCTTAAGTCAATTTTCGAGTAAAAGCTTGACCCTTGCAACTGGTCAAATAGATCGTTGATGCGTGACAAAGGATAACGGTTCTTAACCGTCACCTTGTTGAGTTCACGATAATCTGTACACATGCGAAAGGACCCGTCTTTCTACTTCACGAATAGAACTACAGCTCCCCAAGGCGAAGAACTAGGTCAGATAAAGCCTCTATCCAACAGTTCTTGAAGTTGATTAGACAGTTCTTGCAACTCTCCTGGTGCAAGATGATGTGCATAAAGTGAAACATATAAATTACATCAATTGTGGCATAAAACTAACCCTTTTTTTAGTACTAATGTTGGTAAAAGTGTGTTTTTGTCTTCCTTTTGTATTTTCAGAATTAAATGAGCTCAAATTAACAAAAGAAGTAAAAAGGCAGATAAATCTAACATAAATACAAGATAAGGAACAAACGTGGCATGCCCGACCCCCCGACAGCATCTTCCCAAGCAAAAACAAGAAAACAGAAGGCTAAACACGCCCCGTGCTCAGTGAACACGGGGGCGTGCCCAAGTGCCAGCAGAAAAGACAAAGCTATAGAAGCTTCTATCAACCACCACGGGGGCGTGCCCAGCGGGCACGCCCCCGTGGTCAACTCTAAGATTCGCAGAATCTGAGGAAATCTTGATAGTACAGATATGCTTCTGCACACGGGGGCGTGGTCAACTAATGCAGACAAACTGCAATTAATGAAGGAAGAGAAGAGGATGGACACGGGGCCGTGCCCAATGGACACGGGGCCATGCCCAAGCAACTGTTCAGCCTATAAATAGGGGTGCTTGGCTCAATTGCAAACCATCCATTGGCACACCACCTCTCTCACACTTCACCCACCACCATCACAACACCATCATCCACCACCATCATCCATTGTCCATCATAGAGTGTGTGAGTCGTCTCGGGATCCAAGATTGATCGTAAGAGTTCTTGACAATCAAAGGCCATGTTTGCCTAAATCTCTTACATCACTTGGTGAAGACAAGTGTCTAGTGTAATAATTTTTATTTTTAATCTTTTCGTACTTTTTACTTGGTTATGTATTAATGACTTTAATAACTAGTTTCTTATGTTGAAGGTGATTCTTCCTTATCGTTTGTCCGTGGTGTCTTGGCATTATTTTACTGTCTATATAAAATAAAAGATTTTCGCCATTCATATCTCCACGGTCTATATGGAGGTATGTTGGCTACCTGGTCGGGGGTTAAGGGAACGGTTTGGTAAGAGTCTTGCCTTGTTCAGTGTATAGATCCTGCAAGGACCTGGGTCAAATTTAGTAGGACCTCCTTCAATACCCACTGGTATTGGATGGCGGGGGTCCGAACTCTTTGATCCCCTCATATGTAAGCTACTATTAATACTTTAACCCGGCTACTTAGGACTGTATCCCTGCTGACTCAGACTACTTAGCCGAGGGTAACGTCACCTTCAAAAGAGGGGCCTACCATAATATGCATTAATAACTTAATTAATTATCTTTCAATAATCCGACCCTTTTGGATTGTATCCTTGCTGACTCAAACTACTGGGTTGAGGGTAACGTCACCTTTAAAATAGGGGTCTACTACAATAACTAAGATAATCTCTTAAAAAGTGCAAAAGTGTGGAAAAAATCAAAGGTTACACTAAATACGAGTCGGAGCCAAGTGATTCATATTGTCTATCTGTTTTTATTTTATTTTATTTTTCAGCATTTTAGTTAGTTTTTAGTTTAAATCCTTTTTCTAACTTTTGATTTGATTAGACGTTGAGGATAAACCGGTACTAAAAGCTCTTGTGTCCTTGGACGACCTCGGTATCTTGCCAACACTATACTACGCTCACGATGGGTGCACTTGCCCATATGTGTGTTTGGTGTTAGTAAAATATCGTGTTTTATAAATTTAAAACTTGACTAACATGTAAAAAGGGCTTAAAATATACTTAAATACCTATCACACTTCGCACACATCACAAGATGATAAGGAGCATGGGCAATTGGGGCTGCTACTGGTGTAAGGTCGATCTGAAATTCCACCTGACGGTGAGGAGGTAAACCAAGAAGTTCATCAGGAAATACATCGGAAAACTCACGAACAATTGGCAGGTCTTCGATTTTCCTTTCTTCAGGCTGAGTGTCAGTAACGAGTGCTAAAATAGCAGGATAACCCTTTCGTAGACACTTTTAGGCTAATGATGCCAACCATTGCACCACTTCGATGACCTTGGACCAACAGAGATTCTCCACTAGGAGAGGAATACGTATGATTTTCTCTGTACAAAGAATTTTCGCTTGGTGCTTAGATAACCAATCCATACCAACGACCACATCAAAGCTTCCAAGAGTAACGGGGAGTAGGTCAATGTCGAACACTTGACCCATAAGATCGAGTTTACATCCAAGATGAACGTGTGAGGCTTCAATTGACTTGCCATCAGCCAATTCTAATACGTGTTTATTTACAAGAGATGTTGGAGTCAACCTTAACTGACGACTAAACCCCAAGGACACATAACTCCAATCGGCACTAGAGTTGAATAAAACAGAAGAAAATATGTTGTTCACAGAAGATACAACGCATGAGTAAGAGTCAAGTACGCGACACAAGGATAAAGAGCGTTTGGCACGTAACATACCAGCTTGCTGAGCTGCTAGAGCTTCAGCCACACTTGTATTGATCAAGTCGGTTAATTCAGCCTGAGACATAACAATGTTGCAACGTCCACCGCCGCGGCCTCCAACACATCCACCGTTTTGTCCGCTCATGATTCTATATAAAAAGGGTGGAAAAGGTTAGAAGTCGGGATTGCGTAGGAGTCAAACATCACTATGATTTCTACAGATTACTGTGTTCTATCATTACGTCAAACAACAGAGCAGAACCCCTTTCAAACTCGTTAAGCCTCACTGGGACTTACATGCACCCCACATTATTATTATGTGTGCACCCTTAGTAATAATGCGATTTCCATGTTTATCTCAGCTCCTCTTAACTTGCGTTAAAAGGTTCCCCAGATTCGAGTAGCAAGAAAAAAGACATCACAAACATGCATAATGAAGGTTTAGGGAAGTGTCACACTATCAATCACATAACGTAGGCTAATAACACAGGAACTCATACTATAGTGCTAAGTGTGCAATCACATGCAATGTCATACGTAAGTGTACACTAATTATGTTGTGCAATAAGTAGTCGAGAGACGAACCTTGCAATCTGGAGCTGACTGTCATGGTCGATTTCAGAACTGTTCGGTTATAGTCTAGTTTTATAAAAACGTTTTAAAACCTAGTTCACTATAACCAGTGGCTCTGATACCAAACTGTCACACCCCCAAAATACCACATGCGGAAACCCCGCTAAGCATATGACGTACCAGGATCCAGCCACCAATCACATTGAACTATTAACAAAACATTATATAAAAGCTCCCATTTATTACGTTGAAGTATTCCCAAAACAACACTTAAAGTTTAACACGTTCAGTGGAAGCAAAAGGTAAATCATTGTTCAATATTCAAAAGTAAATATATGAAAACAAATGGTCGTGACACATGTTTGCAAGCCTCTCAACCCATGACCACTCCAGCAATTCCAGGCAGCAAGTTCCATAACCAACAATTTAACGACATGCGAGCATGCAACAAGTGTATCAGCACAAAGCTGGCGAGTCACAGTTTTCTTTACAAAACGTTTAGTTACCAAATGTTTAGTCCTGTTTAATAACAACATTGATAATAACTCGATACCGTACAAGATGGTGTCAGTTTGTTTGCCCGTCCCCAATGCCCCCTATCAAAGCATTGGTCATGATTAAGGTCATTAGTTCACACTCGTCCTCTCTGGTACGGTGTGAGATTGCCAATCCTAATAGCGCTATCAACTAATACCCCGTTACCTCTCAGATAACTAATTCGGTATTAGATGGGACTTAAAGTGATAGGAATGAGTGTATTATCCAACATCGCAGTTTTTACCCAAAAAGACGTTTTCCCCTCAGGAATACCCATTTGATTGTCCCATCCACCGGGACGCATGCTCAAGAGAAGTGAACTCACCTTAGATTTGCTCGGTAGGATAAGTAACTTGAACTAAGGTGGTCAACCACGTCCTATTATGATTGTCATACAAGTCAGGTTCGGTTCAAGTAATGTACGTATGTTTCACATATATACTAACAAGTTACATACACAGATCAATCATGGCATACACTTAGAATCATGGCAGTCCAACAACAGCACATAGCATAATAAACAGTAACGTATAAGTATTCATATAAGGCCCAAATGTGCGGCCCATGCTCGTGGACCTGTGACCGGTGTGCGATTGCAGGAAAGGTGTGCGACCAGGTTGTCTCGAGTCGAGACTGTGCGGTCTCAGGTTGTGCAGTTTTCACTCGAGATCAGGTGGTCTCGAGTCATGTCTCGAGTCGCAACAAGACCCACAACCAAGGTCTCGAGTCTTGCTTTTTTTGGTGCGAGTAGGGTGTGGTCTCGAGTCGAGACCATGAGGTCTCGGCTAGTAACCCTTTTTTGAGACCAATGATGTAACAAACTTCTTAAATTACTGCCCATTATCTACTTTACAATTGCTAACTAGTTTGATAGTTTTCCAATCAGATCAGACAACAATTTTTGCAACAATTATGCACATCCATACACACCCTAATCATCACCTAATCATGAACAATAATTAAACTTTAAACCAAATTATCTGGCTAATGGGTTCGAACACCCACATGCAAATCCTAGCTCATCATCCTAATTACAAGTAACAGTTTACACAGTTAATCATTTAATCAACACAACGGTTTCATCAAGGCTCATTATTAAATCCATATGGTTTATGTAATTCTAACCATTCCATATCCGAACAATAATATCAATCCGTCATAAACATCATTCATAGCGAACAATCATGCAAATCATCAACCATCACACCATCCCTAGTTCGTTGGCTATACTCCTTAACCGATTACAACAGTTCTTTATCATAAAATTGTCCATCCAAGCCTTTATCAATATTAAACATTAGATATAATGCAAGAACACATAGTAGAACACACATCATGCATCAATCCTTAAGTAATCAACCAAAACTAAAACAAATAACTAACTGAGTGCAGGGAGGAAATCACAAAGACTTCGAGAGGATTAAGATGGTCGTCGGCTTCGAAGATGAAGGGCTGTTGCCGTCGCATAAGAGGAAGAAGAAGAGAGAGTTTTAGGGTTTGTGTGCGTTAAGTGTTTACAAATTATGAGGATCAAAACCCCATAATGGGTATGTGTATGCGCAAAGGGGAGTGGGCCGAACCCATTCCTTGGGCTGCCCTTGGTCTCGAGTTCAAGCAAAGTGGGCCGAGAGGAGTGTGCGAGTAGAGACAAGGCGTGCGGCCCAACGGGTTTGTGCTTTGTGCGACCGGATAATTGTTATACATACATTCTCACAATACTAACACATAACACATAACAAAATAAGGTCATTCCATTGCAATCAAACACGTCAACTAGTCACGTAATATTCATACGAGACACATCAACGCATGACGAAAGGTTCTAAAATACGAGTTGTCACATCAAGTCTCACCTATTCTTTGTTTTGAATCTTTAGATGTCGTCATCTGGTCAAATTTCCAACTAATCCAAGAAGTCTAAGACCATCTTTTCAAAAATCTTCCTCTTAAATTTCGAGGACGAAATCTCCTAAAGTAGGGGAGACTGTAACATCACTATTAAAACATTTGATTGTAATATGGGTTTTATCCCATTTGTTTAATATTAAACTTTGGTGTTTTACAAACTCTGAAACATTTCCTAACTACGATCCTAATGATATTTTCTGTTGTAAATTTTATAAACACCGCTACCACCTATAGCTGACTCACGGCTCCCACCCAAAGTGTGGTCAGGGGTTGTGACGCCCCTTTGTATCTTTCTGGAAAAAGAGCTCCAGTCCGTTTATGAGTTCAACTTAAAATTTTTGAGTTCACTTACTTTCCAAAAAGGCATCGAGGATATGTTCGATACTAATGCGGTCCAATTTAGATGCGGTGGTGAATGGTATAGCATCTCCGTGGCTCAGTTTGGTGTAAATCTTGGGATCTACACCGAAGAGGAAGTTGTTGAGCCTGTTTTCATGGATAGCCTCCGTGTATTGCCCGAAAACACTAGAAACACGTTTTGGACACAAATAGGAGATGGTCCATACAATTCAAGCGCCACCAAGGGCACCAAGATACGGGACTCGCTCATCCGATATATCTACTGGGTCCTAAGCAGTATGCTTTGCCAGAGGAAGGATAGTGGGGGAGTCATGAACCTTCGGGAGCTAACTTGCCTATACTGCATCCTGAACCGACAACCCCCCAACGTCACCTACATGCTTTTGAAGAACATGGCCACAAACGCCAACGCCACACATCCGACACCCATCTTCTTTGGCAGTTGGATCACTTAGCTCTAAAAAGTATACGAAAAACACACCCCATGAAGCTTCACTACCGGGGTTGGCGTTAGCCAGGCCGATACCAACCTATGCCGAAGTTTAGGTCTCATCGCCGACGGCAACAACGGGCTCTTACACTTCAAAGATAACATAGGAAAAAATTGGAGCCCGCATATTCCATCCTCCATGCTACTCTTATGGTTACACTCCTGGATCTTCCTCCCAAGGGGAAGCGATTTTCCTAATATGCATAATTTGTATAGCCTCATGCAGCAAACGTTTCAGATATCCTGGAATTCATTCAGCTTAGGCCAAAGCACCAGCACCCAGGTCAGAGGCATGGAGAGGAACATCACATCTATGCAGTCTGACATTACCTACATCCGGGACCACATGGCATACCGAGCTGATGAGGAGGATGGGGAGGAAGGCGAGAACAAGGAGGACTCGGGCTAGGCGATGGCGAAAAAGTGGTGGCGTAGTTGGTGATATATCAGGTTTAATCCCCCTCTCTTTGAACTTTATCGTTGATTGCGGGCTGCGAGCCGTCTTGAACAATTTACTTTCTGCATTTTTACTTTTATTTTTATATTTAATTGTGATGGATGTTGAAACTTAAACTATGCTAATTTAGGATTTTATTTTTCTGTTAGATTGTTGTGTTTGTGGTATGATTGAGCTTACAGGTACCTTGGGATCCACCAAGCATAAGATACCCGGACCCGAAACAGGAAGCCCAACACTTTAAACACCTTTTCCTCCAACTAACAGTAGGTCAACACAGGGCCGTGTCTCTCAAACACGCCCCCTTGGTTCTTCATCGCTGAAACAAAATGACTTCTGGATTTCTCACACGGGGCTGTGCCCCACTAACAGGTTAACCCTTATCTCTCATGAACAATTGTGTGGCCTGCGTACCACTTGTTGAACAATTTACTTCCCTTAACACTTTTTAAATTTCTGCATTTCTTTTCTTTTATTTTGTGATGTGGATGATGAAACTTGGGTAAATTAGGATGTTTGTTATTGTTTGGTGTGGTATTTATTAGTAAAACAGGTACCTACGAGGCTTAAAGCACTAAACATTAGTGCTACTAATTCCGGGAACAGCAGAACCGAAGGCAGAAACCTGTTTTACATGTTAGCAGTTTGTCCACACGGGGTCGTGCTCAGCCGACACGCCCCCGTGCCCATCGCCCAGACCTGCTGTTTGTCTAATTTATGCAGACTTTTGTCCAACACGGGGTCGTGTTCACCAGACACGCCCCCGTGTCCACCTTCTGTAAGTTCTCGTTACTGGCAATCTGACCACGGGGCCGTGCCCAATGGACACGGGGTCGTGTCCAGATGCCCAGTAACATAAATTTTTGTTTTAACACACCTTTTTACACATTCAATCAACCTAAAAACTTATTTTTGGGACACATTGAAGACAATGTGTAATTTAAGTGTGGGGGAGGGGGGATGCTAAAACCTTGAATTTTGCAAGTCCTAATTACAAGCCTTACACAAAACTCTATTGGAACCGCTAAACACCCCAAATTTTTTCAAAAACTTTTCATTTTTTTACTTGTTTTGGTTTAAATTGGGAATAACAAGTTTTAAAAAGGTTATATTTTTAAAAATTTACAACCGATAGCGTCATGATAAAAAGAACCAACATAAGAAAATTATGAAACGACATGACAAATCTAGTTAAAATTTGATTATATATACTTGATCATATTAAATAGCCATTCCCACAAAAAGTGAGTTTTGAGCCTTTAATTGAGCATACAAATACACATCTTTAAACTTAAATGCTCATTTTCGTTTCTTGTGTGAATAGCCGCTTGGTTTCTTACGACTCTAGAACTTGCCATGACGATACATTCCCGGTCCTTACCAACTTAAAACCCAAGTAAGTAAATGATGGAGGCATTAGGACTAACCCCTTTTTCTTTCAATACCATTATTTTCTTTTTTTTTTTTACCTACCCAAAATCCCCCTAGTTAACCCCTTTGTTTTATTTCTAAACCCATAAAACAAACACCCTTTACCCACCGAAAACCCTTTTTCATTTTAAACCCTTTATTTTAGTAAAAAGCTCAGTTTTCATGTGACATTCCTTATCAAAAAAAAAAAAAAAAAATTGATGAAGTCTAGAAATAAACAAACAAGTTCCTCAAAAGAAACTTTGTATGAAAAATGCTTCGTTTGAATAAAAAGTCACAAAAAATAAAAAGTTTTACGAAAACCGACGCTTTTTACGCCTTTCGCCCATTTCTACTAACCACTAACCCAAAAACCACCTACCTTTAACCCAAGCCTAACCCTTCCCCAAAGTCCTCTTGATATTTACAAAGGTTTATAGTTAAAAAGGTGGAGGATTGATTGCTTGGCAAGCATATGGTAGAAGTAAGTTCCATGCCGGTCTCGAGTGTTTCACAAAAATACATCTTCGGCCGAGTGTTGAGTGATCTCCCGTAAGTTATGTGAACTTGTATATAAATGTAATTTTAAAGAGACATGTTATGCCCAAATAAGTAATTTATCTTATGTAATGTTTTAAATAAATGATAACGAATAGGATTGTAAATAATATAAAAATAAAACCTAATAAAGATCTTGGAATCCCGACACTCAAGACAAGCCCAAAACTTCTCTTCTACCTATTTCATTTGGGAGTGTAAGCCACATTATAAAGAGTTTTGCTTGAGGACATGCAAAGATTCAAGTGTGGGGGTATTTGATGTGTGTAAAATGCAACATATAAATTACATCAAATGAGGCATAAAACTAACCCTTTTTTAGTACTAATGTTGGAAAAAATGTGCTTTTGTCTTTCTTTTGTATTTTCAGGATTAAATGAGCTGAAATGAACAAAAGAAGCAAAAATACAGCTAAATCTAACAAAAATACAAGAAAAGGAATAAACGTGGCATGCCCGACCCCTCGACAGCATCTTCCCAAGCAAAAACAAGATTTCAGAAGGCTGAACACGCCCCGTGCCCAGTGGACATGGGGGCGTGGCCAAGTGTCTGCAGAAAAGACAAAGTTGTAGAAGCTTCTATTTCCCAACACGGGGGCGTGCCCAGCTCCACACGGTCGTGGTCAACGCTAAGATTCGTAGAATCCAAGAAAATCTTGATAGTACAGATACGCTTTTACACACGGGGCCGTGCCCAGCGAATACAGGGGCGTGGTCAACTAATGTAGACAAACTGCATTTAATGAAGAAAGAGAAAGTGGATGGACACGGGGCTGTGTCCAGCCTTCTGTGCAGGCTATAAATAGAGGTGCTTGGTTCACTTCAAAGGCATCCCTTGGCAAACCACCTCTCTCCCACTTCACCCACATTCCACCACCATCACAACACCCACATCCACCACCATCATCCATCATCCATCATAGAGTGTGTGTAGTAGTCTCGGGATCCAAGATTGATAGTAACAGTTCTTGACAATCAAAGGTCATGTTTGCCTAAGTCTCTTACATCACTTGGTGAAGACAATCATTTAGTGTAATACTTTTGTTTTTTAATCTTTTCGCACTTTTTATTTGGTTTTGTATTAATGACTTTAATAACTAGTTTCTTATGTTGAAGGTGAAACTTCCTTATCATTTGTCCGTGGTGTCTTGGCGTTATTTTACTGTCTATATAAAATAAAAGATTTACACCATTCATATCTCTACGGTCTATATAGAGATATGTTGGCTACCTGGTCAGGGGTTAAGGGAATGGTTTGGTAAGGTTCTTGCCTTGTTCAGTGTATAGATCCTGCAAGGACCTGGGTCAAGCTTACTAGGACCTCCTTCAATACCCACTGGTATTGGATGGCAGGGGTGCGAATGGCTTGATCCCCTCATATGTAAACTACTATTAATACATTAACCTGGCTACTTGGGATTGTATCCATGTTGACTCAAACCACTTAGCCGAGGGTAACGTCACTTTCAAAAGAGGGGACTACCACATTACGCATTAATAACTTAATTAATTATCTTTCAATAATCCAACCTTTAGGATTGTATCCTTGCTGAATCAAACTGCTTGGTTGAGGGTAACGTCACCTTCAAAAGAGGGGCCTACTACTATGACTAAGATAATCTCTTAAAAAGTGCAAAAGTGCGGAAAACATCAAAGATTACACTAAAGGCGAGTCAGATCCAAGTGATTCGTCTTGTCTATCTGTTTTTATTTTTATTTTATTTTTATTTTCAGCATTTTTAGTTTTTATTTTCATGTTTAAAACTTTTTTTCTAAATTTTTTATTTGATTAGACGTTGAGGATAAACCGGTATTAAAAGCTCTTTTGTCCTTGGACGACCTCGGTATCTTACCAACACTATACTACGCTCACGATGGGTGCACTTGCCCATATGTGTGTTTAGTGTTAGTAGAATATCGTGTTTTATAAATTTAAAACTTGACTAAAATGTTAAAAAGGGCTTAAAATATACATAAAAATATATACACACCGACACACACCAAATCCATCGTCTTTCGTTTTGAGTTTAAGCTCTAGTTGACGTGGTAATTCCTTACCCATCAAGTCTTGTGTAACACAAGTATGTTGAGCTTGAGAGACACGTGATTGGATATCGGATATAGCGCGAACAAAATGAAGCTTGACTCGTTCCTTGCGACTTAGGGCATCGGTTACGACATTCGCCTTACCAGGATGGTAGCGAATCTTGCAATCGTAATCGTTCAAGAGTTCAACCCAGTGTCGTTGTCTCATGTTTAGCTCCTTCTGATTGAAAATGTGTTGGAGACTTTTGTGGTCTGTGAAAACCACACATTTCGTGCCATAGAGATAGTGTCTCCAGATTTTCAAGATAAGGTGCTGTTTTGACTGTTTTGGTTGGTTTTGATTCTGTTCGAGTGTTTGGTTCTTATTGTTTTTTCCGAAAATTCATCAAATTCGTCTCGATATTCATCTGGTTCATTGCTTTTTCTGTGAAAAATCACTATATTTTGCTCCATAGATCTGTTTGATAAAGTGTTTCGGAAGGATAAAATTAATTCTTTTTAAAATCTTAAACATTTTGCAATATCTTAAGTTGTAAAAAGATTTAAAAAATCCTCAATTTTAGGAAAGTTGAAGCATCTGCACGTGCTTTGTTTTTGGAAAGTTGGAACAGCTTGTCGCACAAATTCCGAGTCATATCTCGCCGGTTTCGACTCCTTTTATCCTTGTCTCGAGTCATCATCTTTTATCAAGGTCTCGACTCGTGCTCCTGGCATCACCTTCACAACTTCATTGAGGTCTCGACTCATCACCAAAGTTTCATTCAGCATCCACGATCTCGACTCACTTCAAGAAAGGTCTCGAGTCATTCTTCTCGAGTCGCAATCAGCTCAAAGGTCTCGAGTCATCAACATTCTCAAGGTCTCGAGTCCAACGTCTCGAGTTATCAAGGTCTCGAATCTACTGTCTGGAGTCATCGACTTCACAGTTTCGAGTCATTCTTCTCGAGTCGCAACCATTCTGGTCTCGAGTCACAGCCTGGTCTCGAGTCATCTTCTTCCCGAGCAGTCTCGAGTCGCAACCGCATCCACAGTTCCGACTCCACCATACCTCCGATCATCCCTACCTCACCATTGTCTTCTCCGGTCATCATGATCACCACCGGTAGTCATCATCACCGTCCATCTTCTCCGTCTATCACCACCTCGCTTACACCGTCGACCACCACCGTTCAACGTCCTTGCAACCATTAACACCGCAGACCATCATCACCATCACCGGAGCACAACACCCTAACCCTGCAACATCACGAAAGGCTTTGGCGGACAAAAAAAAAATAGGGTTTTGTGGGCTGTGTTGAACGAAGAAGACAAAGCAGACAAGTGATTGAGTTTAGACTTTTATTAATCTAATACTTATATTATTGATAATAATTAGTTAATCATTACATAATCATTAGGTTTTTATAATAATAATAATAATAATAATAATAATAATAATAATAATAATAATAATAATAATAAGTTTTACTAAATTAAAAAAAAGGGTTTAAAAAAAAAAAAGAAAGGTTTGTTTGGTTTGTGGTAAAGGTTTGACAGGTTTTGGGGTGCGGTTTGGAAGTTGTTTCATGCGTGTTACTAGGTGTTTGAGTTAGAAAATTTTCTATACGGTTACGGTCAACGCTAGACAAGGACCAGCAATCGAGTTAGATTTGGATTTTGACACAGGTTACCAAAGTCCATTTAAACTTTTACGCTGCGTGATGGCCAAAATGGATAAGGTCAGGGAGACTGTTAAGAATTGGCCAAAGCTTAAAAACGTCAAAGAATATGCTGACTGGAAAGAGAAGTTTGAGTTGTTTATGAAAAGTGAAGATACTGAAATGTGGACGTGTATGATATATGGATACTTTGCTCCCACACGTCGTGTTGATGGAAGAGTTATAGTGATGTCTTATGATAAGATGGATGAATCTGAGAAACGAGTGGTTGATGTTGAGAAGAAAGCTTTAGCAGCAATAAAGAAGTCCTTGCCTGAGGGCATTAAACATACCTTTACGAAGTATGGAACTTCTCAAGAGCTGTGGGAAGCTTTGGAAAAACGTTATCAGATTCCTTCAAGATTGAATACATGTGATCAAGCATGTGTAGCTGAGCTTGCAGCTGTGAGGATAGGAGAAGTAGCTGCTGAGGTGGAAGAGAAGAAGACTGCAGAAGTTTCAAAGGGATTGAAGGATGTGAATGGACTTACATCAGAGGTGAAGGTATCATCAGAATCTGTAAGTCATACATGTCTTAATTGCACTGAACTACAGGGTAAAATTAACAGACTATCGGAGCAAAACAAAATTCCGTTAGCTGATTTGGAAAACCGAAAAGAGTTAAATGTTCTTTTGATTAAAAAAGAGTCAAATAGTTTAGAAAAACTAAAATCAAATGAACAACAAATCAGCAGTTTAACAAGCAAAGTCAATGAACTGTTACAGGTCATTGATTTGGCTCGTGAAACTGTGAAAGAAAAGACTAACGAGCTTTCAGAAAAGTGCACAGAATTGGCTGATGCACAAGCCAAAATTGTAGAACTTCAGGGGAAGTTAAACAATTTTGGAAATTCTTCGTTAGTCAGGACTCAAATTCAAAAAGGTTTAAAAAGGAGTAATGATAAAACAGGGGTGGGGTTTACTAAAGCTTCATCTTCTGAAAATCAAGACTACTCTTTTCTACCAAATGAAGAAGAGCTAATTGATTTTGAAACCACTTCACAAGAGGTAGTGGATCCGATAGCTGTAGACTTACCAAATAGTCCAATTTCTTTGAAAGAATCTGTAGGGTCTAACAGTACACCTCATAAAGTGGATGAGGATACTGAAGACAAAAAGGCAAAAACATTTAAAAAGGGATCAAATAAAAAGAAAAGTTATAAGAAAAGATCATGTTTTAAATGTCACAACAAAGGACATGTGGCGAGTTGTTGTCCTTTGAAGAAAGGTAAACAAAAAGTTGATGAGGTTAAGGATGGGAATCAGGTTGGGTCAAGCAATAGTGTAAAAACTAGTTGTCAGACAAAGAAACCTGAATTTCAATCTAAACCTTCAACTTCGAAAAGATTTGATAGACCAAGAAGTATTTCTCCACAATTTAATTATTATAATGGTAAATCAAATTGGTTTCAAAGTCAAAATAGAAATTTTGGATATCAAAATCGATACCAAACTGCTGGTAATCGAAATTTTCAACAAAGAAATGAACATAGGGGTTTCAGTAACTCAAATGTTCAACAACATCCAAAATTTTTTCAAAATTCATGGTATGAGAATGGGAGAAGAAGGTATCAAGATAATAATTTTCAAAGGTCAGAAAATCCGAGAGTTTATTGGAACTCTCGCAATCAAAAACCTAGTGAAAATTATAAATCTTGTTCAACAGCGGGTAAAACATCCAAGACACCAGTAAGGTGTGATGGATATTGGTTAGAAGCATCTTATATGGATTTACATGGTCAACCCAAAACCGGTAAGGTTTGGGTTCTCAAGTCTAACTAAGTTGTTGAGTGAATGCAGGAAGACCAAGAAGGACTGTTGATGTGTTCAATAGTGGTTATTCCTGTAAAACATCTGAGGTGAATAGTAGGTTAACATGGGTAACGAACTATTTACTTTTGTGATTGTTTTGATTATTCTATACTTTAAACGTGAAAAACTTTTGTTCAGATTTAAAGTGGAAGTCTATTTGTGTTTAAAATTGTGTTTTTACAACTTACTCCATAAAAACAAAAATTTAGGGGGAGAAATTCCTCTAAGCCAAAAAGAGTTTAGATAGTGCGTGTGTTTAGGGGGAGTAAGTTATAAAATTTTAAAAATACAAAAACATTTAAAAATCAAAAATAAAAAAATAGAAAATCAAAAATGAGTTATCACTGTGTGAAAAAGAAGAAATGATAGTACATCAGCAAGTTAGACTGTCACACTGAAACTGAAATTAAAATGCTTAAGTGTGATAGCAGCTTCATCATATGATGTACCAAAATCTTGCGTGGGGAACGCATCAGTGGTGTATGGTTTAATGACCTTAAATCTTGCGTTGATAGATTGCCAAAATCTGAAGTTTTGGGTCTTTATACTGTTATTTCATCTGGGGATATCTTGGCTGTCCTTCTGTTTAGAACTAAAATTGTACATGACCCCAGGAAAGAAAGTCACTTGGAATTAGCTCATTTCTATTTGAATGTCTGTATGTTGTCCCGATACACACAATTTTGATCTGATTCTGAAATCTTCTCTGAAAAAAATCGTGTACCTCCTCTGCTGCATCCAGATATATGCTGACCTGGAGGTGCTAGACAACTACAGCTTCTGCTGCATCCAGATACATGCTGACCTAGCTGTACGTTGTCGCGCTATAGATCTAATACACCCAAAAGAGGCCCTCAAGTGCCCAAAAGAAACCCAATAAACCTATATCAAACTGAGGAAAACTCATTTGATCTGTATATTATACCATCTCTCCTAAAGATCTATTCTGTTCTCTTCTCAACCTATTCCCAGTTAAGATTTCAGAAATCTGGATTGGACTTGTGAAATATGTGGTAGGGAAGATACTTGCATGATAGAGTGTGTTGTTTATATTTCCAGGATTTGATTAGTATTTATTTGGGTGTTCATTGTTAAGAAATCAAAACATGATAAAACAGATTATATGCAGACCTAGACATTGTCAGGATATCTTAAAGGATGACATCAGTATACTCACCTACTACGATGAATCTTTGTGCATACCTTGATCGTGGGGGTATATCCTGAATTGGGACACACTAGTATATCAGATATAAAATTACCTTATCGTATCATACGGTAATGGTACTTGAAATGTTCATGCATTTGTTTAAGTGGTCAAACATACTGGTAATCGTCTTGAACTGCTTTTCATGAAAAATTAAATGAAGAATTATCTAATAGTGTGAAACAGTTTGATTGTGCTGATATGATCTTCTTACCAGTGATTCTCACAAAAATAGAGTGTTTATTGCTTTTCGTATTTACTTGCTTTCAGAAAAATATAAAAAATCCAAAAATAGTGTCTTTTTCTGTTTAAAATTCTTAACGTACGGAAAACTGTTATTCTTGGAGGAATTGTTACTGATAGGGGGAGACGGTGTTAGTAAGTGGGTTCAAAATTTTGAAATGATGCAGGTTATAAGGTGTTTGATTAAAAATTGTTGCGTGTTCGTGCTTAAATTGAAAATGCTTAATCTGATACAGTTTAACTATGTCTTGAATAATAATAATTCTTTAACTATGTTGAAAAATTCTTATGGTTTCTCGAGACGTTTGTTTTATAGTATACAGATTGAAGCAGTTTGTTGATGAGAAGTTGCTTTGAAGAGAGGCGGAGTTTGTTGCTGCTTGGTAGAATCCTCCTTCTACAATGCAGAGTGGATGCTGTGAAGACTTACATTGAATGCTGAATCAAAACTTGGAAGATTTGGTGATTGGATGCATCAGCTTAGGGGGAGTCTGTTGCTGACAAAGATGTTGCTGACAAGGACAGAATTCATGTTGAAGCTGACGCTATCCAAAGACCAAAGACTGTGAGATTCTGAAGACTAAAGTTTCCTTTGCAAGCTATTGTCAAGGGGGAGTTTGTTGGTGCATGTTATGTGACAACAGCTGTGGATTGGTCTTTGGATATTAAACAGTAGATTGGACTATGAAGACTTAAAGATTTCGAGATTATCAAGCCCAATCAAGTCCAAGTTTGTATGAAGTTTATTAGGTCCGAATTTATTATGAAATTGTATACGGGCCAGAGCCCAATTCGTGTATAGGAGGTTGTAGTATATAAACAACCTCTTGCTACATGTTTAGTGTTAGACTTTTGGAGATTGTGAGAGAGCATTCGAATTGAGAGAGTTTAGAACAAACAGAAATCGGCTGTTGGGTTCTAGGAGATCTTAGTGATTGTAAAACGTTTCTAAGGTTTGATAATCACAGAATATCAGTTTGAAAGTTTGTGTGTTCGAGTTCATATTCGTCTAATATTCTTGTTTCTGGTTCGAAGGTTTATCAAGGGGATTCCGCACCCTTGATAGATTAGCAGTCTTGTTACGATCCATACGGGATACGGGGACCTTCAATGTTGTCATATGAGGAATTATTTGAATGATGGAATGATATAGTTTGGGCTAAAAGAGTGAATGTATTAATGTAGGCGTAAAAGAAGAAAGCTCAAACGCTAGGAAATTGGAAAGCTCGCAAGATCGAGGTATGTTGTTTTATGCATACAAACTTTATTTTCTAACTTGTCGTTTTATATCAAAATCATAATTATGGTAGTCCGTAGTAGTTATGTTATAGATAGCATGACCCGTCATAAACGGGTCATATGAAAAGAAAGTTTATGAATGATATTGTGTTATTGTGACACCTGTGCCTCCACAAACATCAAACAAATACCAAACCAATGAAATATTTTGTTTCATATTTGGGATTTGTATAAATATGTGTATTATTTGCACATATCAATTCTTGTTCGATTTCGAGCTCTAAATCGCTTTCTGGGAAGTTATACGCGAACTGATGCATAAACGTAATCAGTTTAATGCAAAAAACACTTCGGAACAGTGAGATGGGCTTAACATACCTTAAATAACCCTTACATAACTTTTAAATAAGTTTTAGAAGGTTTGGTGTGTCGAAATCAAGTTTATTCGCTTACAGGGACTAATTTTGACAAACTGTGAAAGTATGCCGATTCGTACTGTAACGAACATTCCGGAACTTGATCATAAGTTAAAGATACCCTAAATATCCTTTACATAGCTTAGAAATAGGCTTTGAGGGGTTCGGTGTGCTAAAATAAACTTTTTGGTCATTCAGGGACTAAAAGCGTCAAAAAGTGCATAAGTTTGCTTTTTCGCGCATACCTTACGTTCTGAATACATCCGGACATCCAAAAATTTATGTAATCATTAAAATATTTTATTTTAGTGATTGGCATGATAAAATTCCATTTGTCGCGTAATTTGGATCGTTTTTCGCGTCCGTTCGTGTTTCGTCGTAATTAACCGAACAACGCAACCGTACGGCCAAACGAACCGACATCCGAGATATTTTTGAGAATGTTTCATGTCCCTTATGTTTAGGAATCATTGTAGAGCCTTGAAAATGGCTTGACGGGCTTTAAACGTGTCAAGAATGGCCTTATACATGTTTAGGGACCAAAACTGCAACTTTTGAAACTTGTGTGCTGATCCCCAGCTCAGGAGGGGTGCGTAAGACCCCCCTTGATTGTTACGTGGCCTGTGTAAACATGTCAGATCATAAAAAATCAATTTCCAGCTTGTTCCAGCTGTTCCCCATGTTTGCAAATGGTTTTGAACATTCTATGGGATCATTTAGGGGCTCCCATGGTATAACAAATCAGTGGGTGCAAGTGTAAGGCCAAGATCAAAGCTCGTTTTTCGATGAACGATCCTAACGGTTACCTGAAATCTATATAAACCCCAAGCCTTTCATTTGCAACCCACACTTGATATGATTTCATTCTCTAAGTTGGAGTTCCTACACTCCATACCTGAGAATTTTCAGATCAAAACTCCATTCTTGGACCTTTTGTAAGTACTCTTTCGTTCTTTTGCGCGTTTTAAGCATGAAAGTCAAACAAAGTTTAACTTTCAGCTTTGACCAGTCTATGGTCAACACGAAGTTCATTTAAACTTCGCAACGTGAGCGTAATCACGATGGTTATAGTCCCTTGTGACTATACCTACTGATTACCACGTTATTTAGGCATAGTGACGAGTCATAGTTTCGGTTAAAATACGCGTTTATGCGTATTTTGCAACCAAACTATTCTTGGGTATCAAAACCTTTTGTTTTGATATCAAACCTGTTTTCTAACTTTTTTAAACATGTTTTAACATGTTTAACTCGTCACTTTAGGTTTAGTGCTTATATAGGGTCGTAAAGGTAAGCGGTCTAAACAACCGCTTAGACTTTCGAACCCGACCCGTTTAGTTGATCATTAGGATCCGACCAAACACATTAGGTGACCATAGTTGTATAGGGAATAACCTTCCGAGGTTATACCTTATAGTCACTACGTTTAGTTAGTTGTATGATAGGTAGTTTATATGCCTTAGGAAAATGACCAAAATGCCCTTTTTACGCATAAATTCATTTTAAACATATGTAACCTAATTTTTGACATCTGAACTGATTAGGCAACATTATTAGACATGTTAAGGCATATATTACTTATCATAGGACTAGTTAGGCAGTCCGAACGCGTTTTACGCGAACGACGCGTTAAAGTAGCGTAAGCTACCTAAACGGGTCATAATGGGTCATAAGCACTTAGGTTAGGTTTCATTTTAGTATGTAGGCTTTGTTAAACCATATCATATGAATTCCAATACTCATTTGGTTTACGAAACCTCATTCTATCCGATCTTCCGATTTAGGTCCGGTTATTAACGTAGTTACCTATATTAGGTGTCGTTTTGATTCCGTGATACCTCTAGCTTTGCTTGGTTGTTATTTAAGACTTCTAAGCACCCTCAGGTGAGTACATAGACCCCTCTTTTACTATTTTTCAAATGTTTTGGTGTGAAACACATGTGCCTACTTGTTACTTTCGTACTTTTCATGTTTTTATATCATGCTTGCTATGTTCATTAGTACACGTATAGTACATGATTTCATTATGTTTTTGCTATGTATGTCTATTTAGTGCATACTTAGTACATTGTTTTACATTACATTTTATGCTAGGTATGTCCATTTAGTGCATACTTACTACATTGTTTTACATTACATTTTATGCTATGTATGTCCATTTAGTGCATACTTAGTACATTGTTTTACATTACATTTTATGCTATGTATGTCCATTTAGTGCATACTTAGTACATTGTTTTACATTACATTTCATGCTATGTATGTTCATTTGTTGCATACTTAGTACATTATTTTCATAAAACATGCTTACATTTGGTATGACATTTGGTTTGTTTAAATGGGACAAAAACACATTCATTAACATTGATCACGCCGTTCGTTAGTAGGTAGTGGTACCATAGGAATTGACAACTCCCGTTCCTGAAATCCTAGGTTTGTTTGGATGGAAGGAATGACCGAATTCGATATACATTGTTTAGATAAACCTTTAATTTCGATTAAGGGTTTGTCGCCACAGTCGCAAGGCTTGAGTGTATGCATTAAAACAATACCGTATAGATGTTAGTATCAGTAAAGCATGCATTATTTTACAAAGCATAACTTTTGATTTATTCAAATACTTTGTTTTGTGCATTTTTACATATGATTAAGTAGTCACTTTTTACTTATCATACATGATATTTGTTTACTCATTACATGAATTACATTTGACAATAGACATGGTTTTTACATAAACATTTGACAATTGGTTTAAACAAGACATTTTTTGGTGGTTTGTTTTGGTAAGTGATTTAAGTAACGAGGCGTGTGTAATATGATAAAAGCATGGTGGATACGTCGCTGGTACTTCCTATATATAAGTGTTGTTATGGTATTACATATCGTAGTGTTACTTAAACCATTTCAAGTTAGACATAATACATTTTACACTTGTATCACATCTTCATGAAACATTGTTTCAGAAATAACATATTTTATACAAACTCATTTTACTTTGTCATTTATTTATCTGTATATCTTTCTTTTATATCATTTGATTTCTTATCACTATTTGTATGATTTATAAATGAAAACATTTTACAAGGTTCATGACTAACTTTTGTTAAACATTTTCTTTAAACTTACAAGTCATGAATCCTAAATCAATAAAACCTATGTATCTCGCAAGCATTTTTATCCTGACGTACCTATTTTCACATGTGTTTTCAGGAAATGATGCATAGGATTGATCAAGATACACTTAGGCGAACCTAGGCCTTAGTGACATTAAAAGATGCAAGACTAGTTAATTATGTTATGATTCTTTGTTTTAAGACATTGTAATTTCTCTTATTCAATAAAACAAAATGTCAATTTCCATGTGTCATGAAACAATGATTCTGTTACAACACTCCCCGATGATTCCGTCGCGATTTGTTGTTTTACGCGGTCGGGGTGTGATAGAAAAGTTGGTATCAGAGCTCATGGTTATAGGGAATTAGGTTATTAGTAATGCTTTGACCTAGTCTATAACCTTCCTAGGACCCTAACACAAGATCCTTGTGTTTAGATCTTAAAACAATACCATCACTTATCCTTAGGTGACAACCACAACCAGAACACAAATTTCGAATCCGCTTTGAAAACCAATCATCTGTTCTAGGATGGTTTATTATAAGGTTTTAAACCTTCAAAGTTTTCAAAATCTCGTCAAAGTTAGGTCTTATAGTGTGAACACGTGCAACCTGGAAGGGTGGATGCATGTACTCTGAGTGTTAGGTCCTGTTTGTACCGGATCTGATTGATGCAAACGTAGATGAATCGATCTTGAACAAAGTGCGGAATCCTTTGATCAAGTCATAGAAATACAACACGTAATTCAATCGTTTAAACACTGTCTGAATCTTTCTATTACGATATTGTGAAAGTACAAGTGTCGGAAGAAAGTCAGACGATGACAGAGTACACAAAGGTGTCAGCAGATCTAGAGGTGCAAAAGTTCTAAATGAGATACCCGGACGGGGTATTTATAGGAAACTCAGGAACAAGGTTAGTGTTGACCGCTCGGATAACATGCTGTCCGAACAGATGACTTGTCCGAACGGATGGCATGCTGTCCGGTCGGATGAGTGCTGTCCAATCAGATGTCACAGGTCAATGAAGTCAACACTTTACAAAACAATCCCGTTTCCTGAGTTGTCGATCTATCTAACACACATACATTACATAATACATTACAAAGGACACACATATACAAAACATGACTAAATGCAGACGGAAGCTACAGACGTATACACTAATAGACTCCCCCTCGGATGTAGCTGCAGTTCCTTCCAGCATAGTCTTTAATTCTTCCTGTTGCGCCTTCGTTCTCTCACTTTCTGTCTTCTCTTTTTAGCCTTTTCATCTAACATTCTTTTCCTTATATGCCTTCCTTCCTCGATCCACCGTCTTCTTTAAACTGGATCACCATCACGCTTCCAATCCCATTTGGGAATCTTGTTTTCCTCCTTCTCGATTGGCGTTTGATCCGTTGGAATTGACTTTCCAAACTTGCGTTTGCCCAGTTCAGCTGCCCTTGCAGCAATAGCTTTTGATCTTTGTTCTCGTTTGTAATTTTTCAGGAACTCATCTATCTCAAGATCTTTCCATCTCGTCTTCCAATATCTTCCTGAATTGATGTCTTGGGCAAAGCACACATCCACTACCGTTTGATACTGCATTGCTTGTACTTTGTCTCTTTTTTCATAAACAATCTTGTTGAGGAATAGGCAGTCAATATCTTTCTTCGAGCAATTTACCAGCCACATCGGGTCTAGTATGCAGATTCTTCTCGACTCTCCCTTTGACTTGTCATACAAAGAAATTACTGCTTCAGCTGTTGATTCATTGTAAAACCAGCCTTCAAAAAAATAATGAAAATCTTGCTCAATAGCTCTGAGAGGAATATTCTTTAAACATCTTGGAGGCTTGACATCTAACGTTATGTCTTTCTTTCCATTCTCCAATATTGTGACAATTTGCTTCGGTCTTTGAGGTTCCCAGTCAGGATATCCAATCTTTGCCTGATACTTGATGTAATTCCACAAACGTTGATCATGAACTTTCACATCCAGACCATGATAAAATTGCTTAATGTTCTTTGTCTTCACCAACTCATCTACATCCCACCACGGGAGGGTTTTGATATCTGCCAAAAACTGGAAGTACTGTACACCGTCTTCTCGTCTAATGGCGTAGACTTGCAAATCTTCAAGATAACCCCAAGATAAGATATCACCCCATGAGAGATCTTTGTTATGAGTGAAGAACTGAAGTGCCCTAAGTGTCTTTCGCTCTTTAGGCATCACTTTATACCATTTCTTTCGTTCTTCAGCAAGGTTTTCTCTAGGGATGGTTTCTGGAACAAAATCAGTAGAAAATTTTTCAATGATCTTTCTTCTTATTTCATCTACATTTCGGTCTTTGAACATTTCCGCCAAAGAGGGAAATGTCTCATCAACTCCAGAATAGTGGAAATCAATTTCATCATCAGAGGAATCTGAAGCATCCTCATGTCTCTTCTCTTGACCTCCTAATCTCGATCTCCTCCTCATGTTTATCATGTAAGTAAATAACAGTTGGATTTGTGAGGAATACCTGGTCAACGTGCTGTATTCCAGATGAGGAAGTTTCTGGCAGATCAACATCTTCTTGTTCATTGATCTGATCATTCAGAAACTCTTCAATTTTCTGTTCAACATTAGGATTCTCAACCAGCAATCCCGAAGCACCTTGATCATCATCATCATTCTTTTTATCATCATCATCATCTTTCTGATCAGACTTGTCATTATCATCATTTTCATCTTCGTCTTCTTCATTATCACCAAAAATCTCCAGATCAGAATCACTATCAACAACTTCTCCACGAGCTCTTTTAGCCTTCTTTCGCCTTTCTTCAATTTTGACTTGGCGAACAATCTCTTTTAAGCTGTAAGGCACTGTGGATGGTCTTCCAACAAGAACAAACTGTTGTGTCTTCCATTCTAACAACAACATTTATTTTGCCTTTCTTTTCTTTTGGATAGCAGCAACTCTACGAATAACTTCATCAATATCAATGGATAGAGAAGACTCAAAAACCAGCATGAAATCTTGATCTTGTTTATTGTTAACATCTTCAGCATCTTGTTCTTGAACATACTCAACAATTTGTACTTGAACATCCTCAATAACTTGTTCTTGAGCATTTTCAACATCAAACATTTCAATGTCAACTTGACTTGAAGACCCACCAGCTTCAGGCTGACTTGATGAACCAACACCATCTTCAACCACACTCTTTCTCCTTTCTGTTGCCTCTTGAGCTAGTAGTCTTTCTCTTTCAATTCTACGCTCTTCAGCTCTTTTTACCTCAATTTCATTGAAGGCAGTATGAATATCCATCTTCAGGTGACTTTCTATAACAGAGTATAACATGTGTAGTTGTTCATCCTTTACCACTTTATCTGCTTTCATGGCTTCCATTTCTAGCTTTATCACCTTCATTTCATTCGTTGTAGCTTCACTCATTTCACTGAGAAGCTGATTAAGTGTTTGATTCACATCTTGAAGATTCTTTTCTTCACATTCAATGAAGAAATCTCTGCTGTCAGGAGTTCGAATACTTTAGAGTTATTATTGCCATCATTCTTCATTTCCTTTATCGTCTCCTCTTAATCTATCAACACCATTCTGATTTGATCAGGAGCTTTCATCAGCTGTTCAACATGCTTCTTTAAGACATCACGTTCTGCTTCAGCTTTCATCTTTTCTTTCTCAAGCTCAGCAACTTTCTTTGCCAATATTTTTACGGCTTCATTGTTGAACACATCAAAGTCATCTCCAAAGTTTAAATCTTCTAAAGGATCCCGTGAGGCAGGTGGAAGATTTCCAAACAAATCATCTGTAGTTTTGGGGTGTGAAGACTCTGGAATCTCAATATTTTCTGGTATTTGTGGAAATTTAGAACTAAGATCTCCACCTTCAGTCACTTCAACATAATCATCGTGACCAGCTTTCTTTTGAACTTCAACATCAACCACACTTTGTGCTTGAACCTCTGGAGCTTTTGGAACTTCAGCACTATGAACTTTTTCTGCTTCATGAATCTTTGAAGTTGTAACATACTTTTCACCTTTGCATCCTTGATCTTTTTGTGATTTAGCCCCAGCTTTCTTCGCACGCACATTTCTCGGAATGACTCCAGCTTGAACGGCTTTACGCTTTGCCCTTTGTTTCTTTGGCTCATCAGGTTTATAAATAGAGTCTTCTTCATCCGATGTTTTCTGCTTCTTAGATGGCTTTTTCTTCAGTTGAGCTTTTCCTCTGCCAAGTGTTGTTGGGTCGAGCTCTGACTCAGACTCAGTAGACTCAGAATCATCTTCACTTGAATCATCTTGTACAACACCCTCAGTCTCTGTAACTTTGGCACCTTCAGCTTGAACACTAGAGCTTTGTTCTTTCTGTGCAGCAACTTCCTCATTCTTTTTCAGAAAACTTTCAAGTGAATGCTTCAATAATCCAGCTCCTTGTTGTATAACTTCTGATGGTTCCAGCACTGTTTCATCTATTAACCTCTGTTGTGGTTCTGCAGAAGTCTCTGCAAAACAGACATTGAAATTATCATTAGAATAATATAACAGATTAATGTTCTAACTTTTTTTATGACTCCCCCTCTCACTGTACCCTTTATCACAATCTTAGGAACTGGTTCCTTTGGAATAGGAACTGCAGGGGATGTCTTGGGAGTTCTCTTTCTCTTCCCATCTTTTACTTTCTCAACCCACCATCTGGTATTCTTTTCTTTAAACTCACTCATCTTCATGTCTTCATTATCTGAATCACTATTTTGGTGTCTCCAACCATCGTTCTCTGGAGCAACATATGCTGGTTTCTTAATCCTGCATATCATTCCTTTCGCTCCTGGATTAGGACCCTCAATAAGTCTGTTTATGGAATCTAGTGTCATGGGCCTTAGACCTAAAATATCATCATTACTCTTCTCAAGGTCCTTGAACTTATCATCAATCAACTTTTGTACAAAGTGAGGATACATGATGTACTTCTTGTTTCCAGCTTTTGTATTCTCAGTCATGTAATCAAAAATTACTTGAGAAACATTATATGGCCTATTCAAAACAAGGCAAGTGATAATGTTCATGATGTAGTCCGATGTTTCATCATATGCACCCTTCTTGTGCGATAATGCATGAACAACACAATGTACCAAAAACTTGTAAGCATGACTGAAATTTATCTTTAAGATTTTTCCATTTATGTGCCCTGTGAATCCCATTCTGCACCATAATCCTTTTGCTAGACGTTCGGGGATAATGGTTGGATCATCATCAGAATCACCTAAATCTAACACACATCTCACGTCTCCAACATTTATCTTAATCTCCAAATCCACCTTCTTTCTATTCTCATCTCTCTTCGTTACTGCAGAGTAGATCGTCTTATCTTTTTCTTCGTATCTTGCAGAGTTCCAAAAACATCTAACATGTGATTCATAAACTCTAGTTTTATCAGTTAGCGCCTTAGCAATCTTGCTTCCCCTCAAGAATTTTGCAATATCTTCAATTACAGTTTTTTCTGTATAATCTTTTTCTAACAGACACTAGATGTTATGCGTTTTCTCCCAGTCCTGCAGAAAAAAAAAATTGACCGATAAGGAAAATCTTGAAATTTCTCAAAATTTTTCTAACTCTGAAGATCTCATAGTATAGTGACATTGATGGCTGTCCGACCGGATAGCTTATCTGACCGGATTGTCTTTTGAAATGAATTAGACCAAATTTTTCAAAATATAGTAATGTGAAATGACTTGTTGTCCGGTCGGATTGCTTATCCGATCGGATCATCACTTTGAGTTATGTGAACGAATTGGTTGTCCGGTCGGGTAGCTTATCCGATCGGATCAGCACATGAGATATGTGAACGAATTGGTCGTCCGGTCGAATAGCTTATCCGACCGGATTGCCAAAACAAGAAATGAACAGTTGAAGAAATGTTTTTTTAAACAAGTTGCCACTCGGTCGGATAGCATATTCGACCGGATTGCCAAACAATTCAAAATATTTTGACAACAAAAAGGCATAGATTACAAGGTCATGCTATGAGTCGGATTGGTCACACGGTCGGATAGCTTATTCGACCGGATTGCCACACACATGAATAATAGATTAAGAACATTCAAGAACATCAAAAAATTTTCTAAGGCAAAACATCAAATTGAACTTAGATCTACGTAGAGAATCTAAGTGCGATCAAAGCCCTATGTTCACTGATGTCTAACTCGTCCTAATCAGGTTTTAATTTGACCAAAACACCTCCGAAAGCCGACTCGTTCAACCATCACATCTACACAATTTAAACATATTATGGCACAAATTGATCCGGTAAATCTATAGATCTAAACATTGCGAACAAAACCCTATGCTTGAATCTTATCAAAACTGGCTAAAACTTCCTAGATTTAACCTAAAAGCTCCGATAGTGACGTCATCGGTCAAGAACACACAACAAACAACAATTTTTTATCAGATTTAAGTAAGAAAACATACCTTTGCCATTGTAAAAGTTGTGCTAACCAACGATCCAACGATTAGTGCAAAGAAGTATGAAGAAAACATGATCAGAAAATCAAAAGTGTGAGAGAGTAGGATGACTTATCCGAGCGAGTAACCCTTTGACTGAACATTGACTCTCTATATATAGTGACACATGAGAAGGATGGTTGTCCGACCGGATTGCCTATCCGAGCGAGGCACACATTTCACTTTTAAGTCTTTGACATTTTGACCTTTTGACATTTTCTCAGATTTTATCAGTTTTTAGAAATCCACTTAAGTATCTAGGTCCAAGTTAATGACCCTAGACACTTAATTCGCCGACCAAGTCCAACTTAATGACCTTGGTTGACCCGAAACAAAGCACACTGACGTTTTGTTCATTTTTTTAAACGTTTTTCTGAAAATTACAAGTTTCAACTTAATGAACTTGTTTTGACTTTTCATTTTCACAGATTTAATCATGATAAACTCCCAACTTAACTGTCCAGCTCAGAAACTTCCTGCATCTGCCTCAAACTGCGAGTCTGAAGATCCGCTTTCCGCTTTGATTTGTCGATAAAACAAAACAGAAGTGTAAAATCTTTTTGGATTTTAAGAAAGTCTCTAGACTAGAAAGCTATGAAATCTTTTTGAGTTTTGAATGTTAAACGGAAATGAAATTCAGTAAAAGTAAACTATTTACAAACATATTTTTGGTGAGCGTGTTAGGGAATCATATCAGCTGCCGACAAGCTACAAGTACCGTTAAGCTTTGATTTCATACTCAGAATTAAACAATTCGCTTAGATTGCCGATATACTGATCCACTTAAGTTCTCACACAATTTTCAATCTGTTCAGGATACTAATTTAGTGTTTTAGGATCTTAACTTATACGCGTGTATCACCTCAGAATACTCCCGTATCCAGATCCCAATATTTACTCTTACAGGTGAGTATACCTAGATGATATCTGTAAAGGGTTAAATGCGAGGGCCATGAGAGCTCAGGCTATTGCTTCCGCAAAATCAGAGAGATGATGGCTTCGACTTTAGGTGTGTTCCCTTTAGAGAATCTTTTCTTCAACAGCACATGATTAGCATTTTGCAATGTTTCATCATTTTTTATGCTGAGGGTGGGCTTTTATTTCAAGCAGCGTAAAGTATTATACGGGGACTAGGCCATTGCTTCCGCAAAATCAGAAGTCCCGGGATAATACCCCAGATATCACTATGCATAAAGACCTAGTATCTCAGAAAGAGGGGTCTTTCAAACAAGATTTCGGGGGTTACCCATATATCCGAGAGATGTTCCCCACATAAAAGCAAGTTGTGATTTAGGTTTATATCCTGAACAAAGTTACTAAATGTGTAAAAACCTACCGACATATCATTAGCGAGACTGCTTAACACTTTTTAAACTTTACATTTCTTTAGCATACTGTAACTGTCTAGCTGATGTACTATCATTTTCCCTTTTTACACAAGCTTTTTTTTTTCTCGGTTTTCTATTGTTTTTGTATTTTGAAAATATCTCATGTTTTTGGGTTTTTGAAAATTTTTAATGTTTTTGTATTTTCTGAAAAATATAACCTATCTCCCCCTAAATACCAAAACATCTAAAAATTCGACAAACCATTGCAGATTGCTTTTCAACATCTTCTACAGTGGTACCTTCGTCGACGCCAATGATCCCCTCCGCAACCGATAGTAACTTCATACCATTAAGTTTCAAAAGATATTGAAAACGAGTTTTGTCAAATGCTTTGGTATGTAAGTCAGCTTTTTGTTCATCGGAGTGGATTTTTTCTATTCGTATCAACTTCTTCTCGAAACAGTCTCCGATGAAGTGATGATGAATTTCAATGTGTTTCGTTTTAGCGTGATGAACATGATTTTTTGTTATATTTATTGCTGCCTCGTTATCAACAAAGATATGGGAGTTAAGAAATTGCAAACCGTAGTCTCGCATTTGTTGCTGGATCCACAAGATCTGAGAGCAGCAGCTACTAGCAGATACATATTCGGCTTCACATGTGGATAAAGTGACAGAGGTCAGCTTCTTGCATTGCCAGGTAACCAAACGTCTTCCGAAAAACTGGTGCCCCGCTGTTGTTGACTTAGCGTTAACTTTGCAGCATCCGAAATCGGAATCAGAATATCCCTCAAGCGTGAAACCGTGCTGCGAGGCATGTTGGATACATAATATCCGGTCTTGATGCCGTCAAATACATTAGCGATCCGATCATGGAGCGATACAGTGTTTCATCCACCTTCTCTCCGGTGAGATCAGGGTTTATCCCATGGTTCGTCGCTAACGGGGTGGACATTGGTGACATTCCTGACATCCCGAATTTCTCCAGAACATCATGAACATACTTTGTTTGTTGTATGAACGTTCCCTCGGGTAGTTGATCAACCTGAAGCCCCAAGAAGAACTTCATCTCACCCATTGATGACATTTCAAACTTCTGCTTCATGACGTTTTCAAAATCTTTGCAGAGTTGTTCATTTGTTGACCCGAAAATTATGTCATCCACATAAATTTGGACTATCAGAAGATGGTTGTCGACTTCTTTTGTGAACAGAGTGGCATCTACCTTTCCTCGGATGAAGTTGTTGGCTAACAGATGTTGAGACAGGGTCTCATACCAGGCTCTCGGGGCCTGATGTAAGCCGTATAACGCTTTATCCAAGAGATAAACTTTATCTTTGTGGATTGGGTCGGTGAAGCCCGGTGGCTGTCCGACATAAACCTCCTCTTTCACCTTGCCATAGAGGAATGCCGACTTCACATCTAGCTGAAAAACTTTAAATCCTTCCCACGATGCAAATGCTAGGAAGATTCTGATCGCTTCAAGTCTAGCAACTGGAGCATACACTTCAGTGAAATCTATCCCCTCCCGCTGACTGAAACCTTGGACAACGAGTCGAGCTTTATTGCGAATAATAACCCCTCGATCATCCCTCTTACACTTGAACACCCACTTGGTGTTTATCTTCCTATGACCATCAGGCAGATCCACCAGTTTCCAGACTCCCAACTTCTCAAACTGACTTAGTTCCTCCTGCATAGCATTAACCCAGGAATCTTCAGTTAGTGCTTCCTTGTACGTTCGTGGCTCAATCTGCGAAATAAAACAACTAAGTGAAAACTGTGTTTGTAAAGGAGCAACTGTAGAGTAAAAACAAGTAAGGCCTTGGTCAATTTGTCGTCTGGTGCAGACGCCTAATTGTAACTCTCCAATGATTAACTCTTCTAGATGGTATGAAAGAGTTCTCGGCATCACCTCGCCTGGAACATCTATTTCACTTTCCAAATTAGTAATGTTCTGGTTTGCAACTTGTTCACTGATTGGAATAGTTTGATCTTGAGACTGGATTTGCTCCACCTCAGATTCTGAATCACCGCGATCGAATGTTGGCCTTCCATTAGAATCTGAATTATCATTGATTCCCGTCTAATTAAGAGCTTGTTCACTTTCTGAAGATATTGGAGTTTGCAAAACATCATCATGTTCTCCAGCATTGCTTGGACCTGCTTCATCATCGTTTGAAGCTTGTCGTTGACAACTTTTAGGTTCTGCTGGGAATCTTTCTTGTGATTCTTCATAATCTCTCAGAATATCCAACTCATCATAGAAATCTGGTTCTTCCTCTATGTCGAATGAATCCCACAGAGTATCATAATTGAAACGCCATGAGTCGCCTGGATTCTGAGGTGGCATGGTATAACCTTGACACTCAACATTTTGTGCTTCGATGATCCGCATCATGCTTGGAACAAAGACTCTTTTCAATGGGCTTGCATATCCCACAAATATACCTTCAATGAACTTTGGACCAAATTTACCAAAAGGTTCTAGAACTGTACAGGGAGACCCGAACGGTTCCAAATACTTCAGGTTAGGTTTGCGGAGATTCATGAGCTCGAAACATGTCTTGTTGAACTTTTTCACTGTCGGTTGAGCGTATAGCAAGCGGCTGACACTGCTTCTGCCCAGAAATTGACAGGTAGTTTTGAATCAGCAAGCATTGTCCTGGCCGTTTCAATCAGCGTCCTATTCTTTCTTTCTGCTACCCCATTTTGCTGCGGAGTGTATGGTGCGCTTAATTCATGTTGTATACCTCTTTCATTACAATATACTTCCATTCTATTGTTCTTAAACTCTGTACCGTTATCACTTCTTATTCTTCTGATACGAGTTTGATACAGGTTTTCAAGTTTTCTGAACATTTGCCTTAAACTCCAAACTGTTTCATCTTTTGTCTTCAGAAAAGTTACCCACGAAAATCTCAAATAGTCGTCTGTGACAACTAGGCAGTAGAGATCACCAGTTATGCTTTTGACATTCACTGGACCAAAAAGATCCATGTGAAGTCTCTCTAACGGCTTCGAGACTGAATTCATCTTCTTTCCAGGGTGAGATTTCTTTTTTTGCTTACCTTTGATACAACTAATGCACTCCCCCTTAAGATGAAAACCTTTCAGATGAACTCCATCTACTAATTCGTTGTGTACCAGGTAGTTCATTTTTCGCAGATGAATATGGCCCATTTTTCTATGCCATAATTGTGACTCCTTCTCAGTGGCTCTTGACATGAAGCAGTGAGGCTGACCCGTGGTAGTAGTTGCTACACTCATGTCTAATATCTACAGATCGTTGACTCTTGGTGCTCTCATGATAACCCACTCTTCGGGGACAAGAAATCCTGGCTTCAATATCAAACATTCTTTGTCTGTGAAGTGCGTCGAATACATACGATCACAAATCTGGGAGATGCTCAGAAGATTGTTTTCCAGCTCTTCGATATAATTCACTCTTTCAAACGTGACAATTCCGTTCGATAAAGTTCCCTCACCAATTATACGACCACCTTGATTGCCTGCAAATCCCACATATCCTCCATTAAACCCTCGAACATCATACAGTAGGGTTTTCTCCCCCGTCATGTGCCTAGAAGCTCCACTATCCATTATCCAACGTGAGATGGATCTCGGAAGCTCCTACACATTTCAAAAACATTTAGTGAGATTTTGAAGCAACCCAAGCCTCTTTCGAATCAGGTAGCTTGACATTTAAAATTGTGGTTTTGGTGTACAATGGCGGGAATTTTTTGTCATTCATCTTTCGACTTTCTTCAGTCCCAACCTCAACCTCTTTGTATAAGAAAGATTCGTCTTTTTGAGATTGACCAGATGGTTGGTTTTTCTTCGGAACATACTTCTTTCCTAGTGGGGTAGAAGTTTGTTTCACAAGTTTTTCATAGTGATCCAAAGGAACATTCATCTTTACCGGTGTGGTAGAAGATGATTGTTTTGCAGACTCTAAAACCTTTGGTTTTGGATAACTTGTTTTCTCTTCAACAGATTTCGGCTTCCAAGCTTGTTGAGATGATGCAACCCTTTTGTAAAATTTGTCATTTTTAATTACCAACTTCTTTACGGGTTCGGTTTTCTTAACTGACTCTTTTGCAGATTCATTTTTAACTTCGGCATTTTCCTTCTTTAAAAACTTTTTCTCAACAAACATTGGAGCTTTTCCCTTTACATCATCTTTTCTTTTCGGATTCTCCACAACCACAGACTTAGGCTTCGAGTTGGTGCACTTTCGTGCAATGTGTCCAACTTGATTGCATTTGAAGCATGTTCGGGAGTCAATTACCTGACTTGTGCCTCCGGTCTGAGGCTGCAAGGCTTTCTTTTCAAAGAATTCTTCCTTGGTTTTCGAAAAAAGCTCAGATTCCTGCTCGGAGTGTGAACTCGAGCTTTTCACAAACACCTTTTTCTCAACAAATTTCTTGTTTTGAAAATTCCTTCTTTGATTATTCTTACCACCCTGATAACCACCCGACCATTTGTTTTGGTTGTTGTTAGAAAAACGTGGCGGAACTACAGGTTTTTTGTAGTAAGATTTATCCTTTTCAAAGTTCAATTGTCTTTCGGAAGTTTCAAACACAAACACCAATCTCAACCAGTTTAAAAACATTTTTCAATTTGTCGACATTCACATTCTCTAACGGAAACTCAAGATCCGAATACAACTTATCCGAACCCGACATCTTGTACATCACAAAAGTAGGTTTTTCACTTAAGTTGTTTTTGGAAATTGATTTCGGAATGTAATTGTTTAAGAAGCATTCTTCGTCCTCAGTTGAATCACTGTCAGATTTCAAAACATTTTCAACTACATTTTTAACAACTTCAGACTGAACGCTGTCTTCATCAGATGATGAAGTGAATGTGATGTCAATTGTTTCTGGAAGTTTGATTTCATTTGTTTCATCATTGTTAACCAACCCAGATTTCCTTTTTGAAAAATTGTTCAACACAGGTGGTGGAACTTGATGGTACCCAACCCCTGTTCCATCAGCATATACATCTTCGCCAGCTTTGTTCTTCCCAATGGGTTTGGGAACTATGTGTTGAAGAACAAAACTTGCGGAGTTGTAACTGTTGAGTTTCAGATTGTTGCGTTCATTTTCTATCTTAGCTTCCTGAAATTGAAGCTTCAGATTAGCAATCTCATCCAACTGTTGGTTGATTTGCTTTTCTTTCGACTGAAGGACTCCTGACAATTGCATATTTTCTTTGCTTGTTTTACTATTTCTCTCATCAGAATCTTTAATCGTTCTTTTTAACTTCTCATGATTTTCAAAAAGTTGACGGTTTTCATGGATTAACTTTTTGTTTTCTTTCCTGATTCGTTCTACGTCAATTTTATCATTTTCAATTTTCTCAGTTAATTCTTTGATTCGATCATTTGAAGCTTTTACCAGTTTGTCACGACTTAAGATTTGATTTTCAACTTCTCTGACTCTTTCTGTCAGTTCTTCAGTCTTTTTACCACTGAGGTAAGCAAGTGTACTACAAACCTTGCAGTCTTTCATGCAATTTTTGAAGTTGCTCTCAATTTTGGCTTTCTTACCTGACTCGTTGGTTGAATCATTAGAACTAACCTTGCTTTTAGACTCAGTTCCAGACTCAGAAACTACCTCTAACTATTTCGCTACAAGCACTTTGTCAGCCATTTTCTTCAGGTTATCTGCAGTGAACTCTTTGGTCGTGTCAATAATCCCATCATCGGCCTTCTTTGATCGTAGCTTTTTCTCCTCAGCTTCTCTTTCTTCAGCTTCTCTTACCCACATTCTCTGTCTTACTTCCTCTTCTTCTGCTATCTGCTCTATGAGGGTTTCAACACTGGTTGAGGATGGTTCAACAACTATATTCCCTTTAGGATCCAAATAGCATTCTCGAGCAGCATCCCATCTTTTTGCACTCTTTGCCTCTTTCCATGTTCGATAGATTCTATCTTTCATGTTTTGGGCTAACATTTTCCTGTTGACATATTTTTCTTCTTCTGTTCTGGTATCCTTGAAAGGAACAAACTTTGCCATGAATGAAAAACCCACAGCATCTTCTTCTGGTAGCACATCACTCCAATCATAGCCCTCATCATCATACATAACTGCTAATGCTCTCGACTTTTCTTTGGGAGCATCTTCTAACTGCTTCATTCTTGGAGATTCTGCTTTGTTTTGATGATAGATGGCCCTTTTATAATAATCCTCTCGGAATGGATTGGCAGTTTCATCAGCAGGAGCATTTCGACATTCTCGTTTAAAGTGCCCCTTTTGTTTGCATTTAAAACATGTAACTTTTGATTTGTCGAATCCTAATTTAGTTGATGGTCCACCAATGGAGTGTCTGCATGTTATCTCCATGAACCTCTGAGCCCTCCTGACTGCACTCTCCATACACCATCTAATATCGATCAACTCCATCTATTCAGGGTCGATTTGATCATAATCTTCCTTGGTGAGATTGGTGTTTCCGATCTTTCCAGCAACAAGGCTCTCGTATGATTCTAAGACAGATGCCAAAAACACCATTTGTTGTTTGGTGGATTCTTCGCTGAAGTTTTGTGCATTTTTGAGGTCTACAGCAATATTGCATTGGAATAAGTTTTTCGAAACAGATTGTTGCTGTTGACTTGGAGTCGATGAAGACGATCCTCCATGATATCCGCTGCTTGGAGCAGGACTGCTATTTTGATTCTCTTGATTTGGCACACTTGGATTTTCTGCTGAGAACGCAGTCTTTGGTGATACTGTTTTTGGAATCATACTTCCTCGATAATACAAATCAACATTCTGCTGATACTGAGTATTGTTGACTTTATTTGTCTTCCTGATTTCCAAATCGTGACTTTCAAGCCTCTCGATCAGAAAATCAACTGTCAGATCCTTTTTCTCCACAGTGTTTTTCAACAACAGAGCAAAGTACAACCAATGTTTTTCATCAGCTAGTGAATCCACCAGCTTGTCAACCAATTCTTCCTCTGTGAACGTAAACCCATGTCTAGTCAACCCAATCTTCAAATGACAAAATCTTTCTATCATCTTTGAAACCGTTTCGTTTTTCATACATCCAAATAAATCAAATTCTTTTTTCAATAATTTTTTCTTGTTTCTAACAATTTCTGCTCCACCCATGTACTTTTTCTCAAATTTTTCCCATAAGTCTCTGGAATCTTTGTAATCAATTAGAGATATGATGTCATCCCTTACTGACTGATGTAGCAATGTGATACATTTTTGCTCAGCGATAAAACTTTCTTGTTCGTTTTCAACTAAGTTCTCATAGTCACTTCTACCAATGTTAAACCCGCTCTTCAAGCATTTCCAACTCTGGTAGGCGAAAGCCTTCAACCAGTCTTCAAACCTCCCTGCCCACCTACTGTATTCCTCGATAGCCATTAGCTTGGGCGGTTTGTTGTATGTGCCATATGCGTTATCCATGCTCAATGAGTCGATAATGGCTTTCTTTGGATTCGGGTTAGGAGAAGTAGTGTTTGTGCTGCTTGATGTAGCCTCTCCGGTGTTGCTACTGTAAGCAAAGCTGTCACTGAAAGGATTGAGAAAATCGTCTCCCATTTTTTAGAGTACCTAAAACTATTTTCAAACACTTAGACAAATTTTCATAAATTTCAAAGATTTCAAACAAAAGCACCTAGATCGGATGGGTGATC
>JARYGA010026673.1:0-30801 GCA_030545235.1 Helianthus tuberosus | reverse complement strand
AGGCGTAAGGTTCACAATGGTGTAAAATTAAAATGGGATATACCGGGCAAGGATTCGAGTTAGAGGAACAAGGGCCAAACCAGCCACCCAAGAATGGAATCGTCGAGCGAAAACACTTGACAACCTTCTAGAAGCAGCTTTTTCTTACCACCAGACCTTTCTCCATCAATTAGGAATCTGATGCCGTCACTAAACACATTCCTTAAATTGTAGCCATTTGTTGAGTGTTTTTTTTGTGTCTAATCCACATATATATCACCATTGCCCTTGATTTTCTTGACTGTATATCTCTTAAATGTCAGCATATACATGTGTGATTTAGTCTACGAAGATTTTTCAATGCCGAGAACCTCGATCAGAGAGTAAAAAAGGCGTAAGGTTCACAATGGTGTAAAATTAAAATGGGATATACCGGGCTAGGATTCGAGATGAACAAGAGCCAAACCAACCACCTAAGAATGAAATCGTCAAGCGAAAACACTTGACAACCTCCTAGAAGCAGCTTTTCTTGCCACCAGACCTTTCTCCATCAATTAGGAATCTGATGTCGTCATTAAACACATTCCTTAAATTGTAGCCATTTGTTGAGTGTTTTTTTTGGTGTCTAATCCGCATATGTATCACCAGTGTCCTTGATTTTCTTGACTGTATATCTCTTAAATGTCAACATATACACGTGTGATTTAGTTTACAAAGATTTTTCAATGCCGAGAACCTAGATCAGAGGGTAAAAAAGGCGTAAGGTTCACAATGGTGTAAAATTAAAATGAGATATACCGGGCTAGGATTCGAGTTACAGGAACAAGGGCCAAACCAACTACCCAAGAATGGAATCGTCGAGCGAAAACACTTGACAACCTCCTAGAAACAGCTTTTCTTGCCCCCAGACCTTTCTCCATCAATTAGGAATCGGATGCCGTCACTAAACACATTCCTTAAATTGTAGCCATTTGTTGAGTGTTTTTTTTTTGTGTCTAATCCGCATATATATCACCATTGCCCTTGATTTTCTTGACTGTATATCTCTTAAATGTCAACATATACATGTGTGATTTAGTCTACGAAGATTTTTCAATGCTGAGAACCTCGATCAGAGAGTAAAAAAGGCGTAAGGTTCACAATGGTGTAAAATTAAAATGGGATATACCGGGCAAGGATTCGAGTTAGAGGAATAAGGGCCAAACCAGCCACCCAAGAATGGAATCGTCGAGCGAAAACACTTGACAACCTTCTAGAAGCAGCTTTTTCTTACCACCAGACCTTTCTCCATCAATTAGGAATCTGATGCCGTCACTAAACACATTCCTTAAATTGTAGCCATTTGTTGAGTGTTTTTTTTGTGTCTAATCCACATATATATCACCATTGCCCTTGATTTTCTTGACTGTATATCTCTTAAATGTCAGCATATACATGTGTGATTTAGTCTACGAAGATTTTTCAATGCCGAGAACCTCGATCAGAGAGTAAAAAAGGCGTAAGGTTCACAATGGTGTAAAATTAAAATGGGATATACCGGGCTAGGATTCGAGTTACAGGAACAAGGGCCAAACCAGCCACCCAAGAATGGAATCGTCGAGCGAAAACACTTGACAACCTTCTAGAAGCAGCTTTTTCTTACCACCAGACCTTTCTCCATCAATTAGGAATCTGATGCCGTCACTAAACACATTCCTTAAATTTTAGCCATTTGTTGAGTGTTTTTTTTGTGTCTAATCCACATATATATCACCATTGCCGTTGATTTTCTTGACTGTATATCTCTTAAATGTCAACATATACACGTGTGATTTAGTTTACGAAGATTTTTCAATGCCGAGAACCTCGATCAGAGAGTAAGAAAGGTGTAAGGTTCACAATGGTGTAAAATTAAAATGGGATATACCGGGCTAGGATTCGAGTTACAGGAACAATGGCCAAACCAGCCACCCAAGAATGGAATCGTCGAGCGAAAACACTTGACAACCTTCTAGAAGCATCTTTTCTTGCCACCAGACCTTTCTCTATCAATTAAGAATCTGATGCCGTCACTAAACACATTCCTTAAATTGTAACCATTTGTTGAGTGTTTTTTTTTTGGTGTCTAATCCGCATATATATCACCATTGTCCTTGATTTTCTTGACTGTATATCTCTTAAATGTCAACATATACACGTGTGATTTAGTTTACGAAGATTTTTCAATGCCGAGAACCTCGATCAGAGAGTAAAAAAGGCGTAAGGTTCACAATGGTGTAAAATTAAAATGGGATATACCGGGCTAGGATTCGAGTTACAGGAACAAGGGCCAAACCAGCCACCCAAGAATGGAATCGTCGAGCGAAAACACTTGACAACCTTCTAGAAGCATCTTTTCTTGCCACCAGACCTTTCTCTATCAATTAAGAATCTGATGCCGTCACTAAACACATTCCTTAAATTGTAACCATTTGTTGAGTGTTTTTTTTTTGGTGTCTAATCCGCATATATATCACCATTGTCCTTGATTTTCTTGACTGTATATCTCTTAAATGTCAACATATACACGTGTGATTTAGTTTACGAAGATTTTTCAATGCCGAGAACCTCGATCAGAGAGTAAAAAAGGCGTAAGGTTCACAATGGTGTAAAATTAAAATGGGATATACCGGGCTAGGATTCGAGTTACAGGAACAAGGGCCAAACCAGCCACCCAAGAATGGAATCGTCGAGCGAAAACACTTGACAACCTTCTAAAAGCAGCTTTTTCTTACCACCAGACCTTTCTCCATCTATTAGGAATCTGATGCCGTCACTAAACACATTCCTTAAATTGCAGCCATTTGTTGAGTGTTTTTTTTTGTGTCTAATCCGCATATATATCACCATTGCCGTTGATTTTCTTGACTGTATATCTCTTAAATGTCAACATATACACGTGTGATTTAGTTTACGAAGATTTTTCAATGCCGAGAACCTCGATCAGAGAGTAAAAAAGGCGTAAGGTTCACAATGGTGAAAAATTAAAATGGGATATACCGGGCTAGGATTCGAGATGAACAAGATCCAAACCAACCACCTAACAATGAAATCGTCAAGCGAAAACACTTGACAACCTCCTAGAAGCAGCTTTTCTTGCCACCAGACCTTTCTCCATCAATTAGGAATCTGATGCCGTCACTAAACACATTCCTTAAATTGTAGCCATTTGTTGAGTGGTTTTTTTTTGTCACACCCCCAAATTCCACACGCGGAGTATCACCGCTTGGAGGCGTGACTGACCAGGATCAAGCCACCAATCATATTGAACATAGTAAATATTAAATGTAAAACAACCAAACCAACATGAAAGGTGTTCAAAACATAAGTGTAAATTCAACGTTTAGCGGAAGCATAAATAAACCCAATCATAAGTAGTAATTCAAATGTTTAAATGTTGTTCATAACATCCACAATCTGTGCCCACAACGACCGTGCCTCCCGTGCAAGCTCCATAAGTACCTAAGGTCCTGCAAGGCATGTAACAGAGAGTCAACAACTAGTTGAGCGAGTTCACAGTGAGTTTGTTTAGTTATAGTGTTCATAGTGTAGTTCGTATGTTCATTTAGTAGTCATGTATCGTATGTATCGTATCGCGGCCCTCTAGGCATGTTTGCGAAGTATAGTGGGGATTTCCCATGTTTGCTAGACTAGGTATAGTAGTATCGCGGCCCTTCCTGGCATGTTTGCGAAGATTAGAGTATATAGTTCGCGGCCCTTCCTAGGCATGTGTGCGAAGATTAGAGTATATAGTTCGCGGCCCTTCCTAGGCATGTGTGCGAAGATTGTCATAATATCGCGGCCATCACTTGGCGTGTGTGCGAAGATCAGTTCAATTAGTATAACCAGTCTAGTCAGTTCTTATCCATAATCCTTCCTCTCCCTGGAATCATATATCTAAGTTCCATAAACTGAACGAATAAATAATCCAACCCATTCCCATCCTGGGAATCCCATGCCTTGGCTGTGTGAACTCACCTTGGTTTGCTCGGTATGCTAAGTGTATGCTCGCAAGTAATCAATCACGTCCTAAAGTATGCACGTATGTGAAATCAGTTTGTGTTCAAGTTGTGCATGTATAAACATGTAACACGTAATCACAATCATATACAAGATGGTTACACTTAACAGCAGTTAAATATTCCAGTTAACTTTTAACAGAATTAACTCAAGTTCCTGCACAGATCAGCTATCCGGCGAAACACACATGCTGACGAAACACAGATAATGGCGAAACACAGATATTGATGAAACACATAAGTTGGCGAAACACACGCTTGACGAAACACGTTCTGTTTCGTCGTGATCTTAATTGGCGAAACAGAATTCAATTTCGTCGATTACTCTTGGCGAAACACTTTCTGTTTCGCCGAGAGTTCTGTTTCGTCGGATGTCAGTTTCGCAGACATCAGATGCAGCAGTTACGAATATACACAGAACCCTAATCATGCTAGCAGCCGTCATCAATATCAGAAATCATACGAAGGTCAATGTGCATAACGAATCATCATAACTCAATCATCCAAGAATCATTGTCTAGCATAAACCCTAGTTTTTGTGTATAACATATTAATTTAACATACAACAATCATATCATTGAACCCTATCAAGGTGCTAACTTATATTCAGAATCAGAACATTATAACAATATCCAGAACCGAGCGTTTGATTGTATTAAGTTTCGCATAGAATGATTTATATCCAACTACAACATACATATCAAAATCTATAACATCAACATATTCTTATAATCACAGCAGTAACACACATCAACTATAAGCACAAGCACGGATCGAAATATCACAGAAACATGAACCGATTAACGAACACATACTAACCGAGATGTGAGAAAACACAATCGATCGCTAGGGATATCTTCGAGAAGCTCCTACTGCCGTCACCAAGGAGAGGATGGCTCTAGGGTTTCGGTTGTTATGATAAATGTGCGAAACTAAGGCTGCTACACGTTTTAAAACCCAAAATAACAAGCTGGGCCCGAACTGGGCTTTTGGCGAAACTGGGCTCGGCGAAACAGCCTGTTTCGTCGAGATGAGAATGGCGAAACATAATCTGTTTCGTCGTACATGACTATGGCGAAACACTGTTGTGTTTCGTCGGGTTCTTTTATAAGTTAAGCAGTTTATGTTTTACAAATAGCACACAAGTTATACCATCACACATAACCATGCAAACACAATGCATTTTATCATATCACAACTATACAATCAAAGTCAACGTGCATTAAATGCAAATGAAGGATGTCGGAATTTCGAGTTGTCACATTATCCCCAACTTGAAAGAAATTTCGTCCCGAAATTTAGCATGCGGTTACTGAGGAAGCTAATAGTGTGACGTTGTTTACCTGTTTCGTATCGCGGCTCCCCGAGCATGTATGCGAAGATTACTGGTTTTCCTGGGGTGTCACATTATCCCCCCGTTGATTTGGAATTTCGTCCCGAAATTCTGTATTGGTAGCTTCAGCCTCAGTAGTAGTTGCATTGGTTCCAAATAACTGGGGATATTTGAGTTCCATTTGATCTTCACGCTCCCAGGTGAACTCTGGGCCGCGGCGGGAGTTCCAACGAACTCGTACAAGATGGATTTTCGTGTTCTTGAGGACCTTAACATCCCGGTCCGTGATTTCAACAGGTTCCTCGACGAAGTGCAACCGCTCGTCGATAGTGAGTTCCTTCAAGGAAACTATGTAGGTCTCATCTGACGTACACTTCTTCAGATTCGACACGTGAAAGACGTTGTGAACTGCACTGAGTTCAGCTGGTAAGTTCAGTCTGTAGGCCACTTTGCCTATTTTCTCTGTAACTTCGAATGGTCCAACATATCGTGGATTTAGTTTACCGCGTTTGCCAAAACGAACCACACCCTTCCAGGGCGAAACTTTGAGTAGCGCTCGATCCCCAACTTGGAATTCGAGTAGTTTCCTGTCTAAATCAGCGTATGCTTTCTGACGGTCGCGAGCTGCCGCCATGCGTTGTCGTATTTGTGCAATCTTTTCAGTAGTATCAACTACCATTTCTGGACCTGTGATTTGACTTTCTCCCACCTCTGCCCAACAGAGAGGTGACCGGCACTTACGCCCGTACAGTGCCTCGAATGGTGCAGCTTTAATGCTTGTGTGGTAGCTGTTATTGTATGAAAATTCCACAAGTGGCAAATGTTTTTCCCAACCATTGCCAAAGTCAATTACGCACGCCCGAAGCATGTCTTCTAGAGTTTGAATAGTGCGCTCAGACTGCCCATCTGTCTGAGGATGATAAGCTGTGCTCATGTCTAATCGAGAGCCAAAAGATTTGTGCATTGCTTGCCACAGTTCTGAAGTAAAACGTGCGTCTCGATCAGAGATGATAGAGGTTGGCACACCGTGCCTGGAGACCACTTCTTTCAAGTAGATGTCTGCTAGTGTAGAGAACTTGTCTGTTTCTTTGATGACCAAGAAGTGAGCAGACTTTGTGAGTCGATCCACGATCACCCAAATAGTATCATTTCCGCGCTGAGATCTAGGTAGGCCAGTAACAAAATCCATGGAAATTTGCTCCCATTTCCATTGTGGTATCTCAGGTTGTTGGAGTGGTCCTGACGGTTTCTGATATTCTGCCTTGACTCTCGCACAAGTCAAGCATTTGCTAACGTATGTGGCTATGTGGGCCTTCATGCTAGGCCACCAATATGTAGTTTTGATGTCGTGGTGCATTTTATCCGCACCTGGATGTACCGAGTAGCGAGACTTATGAGCTTCATCCATTACCAGCTCGCGTAGGTTGCCGTACAGTGGGACCCAAATGCGTCCTGTGACATAATAAGCACCATCTTCCTTCTGTTCTAAACGTTGCCTTGAGCCGCGTAGGGCTTCAGCCCTGACATTTTCTGGTTTCAATGCTTCTATCTGAGCATCTCGTATCTGGGAAGGAAGGCTAGACTGTATGGTGAGTTGTAAGGCTCGCACGCGCTTAGGCGCAGTGTCTTTTTGACTGAGGGCGTCAGCCACAACATTGGCTTTGCCTGGGTGGTACCTGATTGAGCATTCGTAGTCGTTTAGCAGTTCGACCCATCGTCGCTGTCGCATATTCAGCTCTTTCTGTTTGAAGATATGTTCGAGGCTTCTGTGGTCGGTGTAGATAGCACATTTGGTACCGTACAAGTAGTGTCGCCATATCTTAAGTGCAAACAACCGCTCCCAGCTCTAAATCATGCGTAGTGTAGTTTCGTTCGTGGATCTTAAGCTGGCGCGAAGCATAAGCAATCACTTTATCCCTTTGCATCAATACACATCCAAGACCTTGGATGGATGCGTCGCAGTAGACTACGAAATCGTCTGTGCCTTCAGGCAGTGAGAGGATAGGTGCGCTACAGAGTCTATCCTTTAAGTGTTGGAACGCTGTTTCCTATGCATTACCCCAACGATAAACAACACCCTTCTGCGTCAACAGTGTAAGCGGCTGAGCAATCTTTGAGAAGTCTTTGATGAACCTTCTGTAATAACCCGCCAAACCCAAGAATTGGCGTATTTCGGTTGGTGTGCGAGGCGCAGGCCAGTTCTTAATCGAATCTACCTTGGATGGATCTACATGAATCCCATCCTTGTTCACCACGTGGCCTAAGAAGTGGACTTCACGAAGCCAGAAGTCACATTTAGAAAACTTAGCGTATAGCTGTTCCGTTCGTAGAAGTTCCAGTATAAGTCGTAGATGCTGCTCGTGCTCCTCCTGACTTTTCGAATAAATCAGGATGTCGTCGATGAAAACAATGACGAACTTGTCGAGGTAGGGTTTGCACACCCTGTTCATAAGATCCATAAATACAGCAGGCGCGTTCGTTAGCCCGAATGGCATGACCATAAACTCGTAGTGGCCGTAGCGTGTTCTGAACGCTGTTTTGGAGACGTCCTCATCCCGGACTCTCAGCTGATGATATCCTGACCTTAAGTCTATCTTGGAGTAGTAGCTCGACCCTTGCAGCTGGTCAAATAGATCATCTATGCGCGGAAGAGGATAACGATTCTTGATCGTCACCTTGTTGAGTTCACGGTAGTCTATACACATCCTGAACGTACCGTCTTTCTTCTTTACGAATAACACTGGAGCTCCCCAAGGCGAAGAGCTAGGACGTATAAAACCCTTTTCCAAGAGTTCTTGTAGCTGCTTTGACAGTTCTTCCAATTCAGTTGGAGCTAAACGATAAGGTGCTCGAGCTATAGGTGCTGCTCCTGGAGCTAGCTCGATCTGGAACTCGACCTGGCGACGAGGCGGTAACCCAGGTAATTCCTCAGGAAACACTTGAGGAAAGTCACGTACTACAGGAATATCTTCAATCTTTTTCTCTTTCTTCGCGGTATCTGTAACAAGAGCTAAAACAGCTGTGTGGCCCTTACGTAAACACTTCTGAGCCCTCAAGAAAGAAATGATGCCACTCACGACACCACTCTTGTCGCCTTGAACTTCGAGAGGTTCTTCACCAGAACGTGGAATACGAATGGTCTTCTCCTTGCATAGGATCTCTGTTTGTTGTTGGGATAACCAGTCCATACTAATGACGATGTCGAAACTATCGCAACGCTGGGGTCATTCCTAGTATCACTCTGACCAATCACGAACACTCGACCCCTGGCACCATTGCCGTCGTTATTACCCCCGTTGTTGTCTTCACCAGTTCTCGTTTCCTTGGTTGTGGTTCTAGCTCTGGTTCTGGTTCAACCGTGGGCAGTGTACTTCGAAGTGACCTTCAACATCATCTGATAACATCTCTCGTTTCCCTGCTGTTGCCGCCGATTCTATAGATCTTGTGGCTGTTGTTGTTGGTTCTGATTTGCAGGACGTGAGTTTCTACCATCTTTGGTTCTATGACCAAGCTTGTTGCATTATTGACAATGATTGCGTTTGCCCTGCCCGCTGTGGTGCAGGTTACATCGTTTGCGCTTAGGGTGGTTTCCCTTGTATCCACCCTGCCCTTGAATACTAAATGGTTGCTGTCCAGGACTTTGGTTGTCATTGATCTTTCGCTGCTGTGCCTAGGACGGATTCGTAGTCGAACCCTTGCTAGAGGTTCCATCCCACTTTCATTGGTTGTCACTGAGGGTAGCAAAAGTAGTTGAAGTAGTAGTGGTAGTAGTATCGCTGATACGTTGAGGCAGCTTGTTCTGTCCCACTGCCTGGTTTGTGAGACGATGAAAAGATGAGTAACATCTTGAATAGTAGCAAGTTTAGCCGTCTTCACATGGTTTTGAATTCCTGGTACTAAGCCTTTGAGGTACAGCTCAAAGCTCTTTATGGGAGGATCCACCATAGTTGGACACGAAATTGTCAGTTTGTTGGATCGTTATCATGCACGCTTCTATCTCTGACCCCGTCATCTTCATGTTAAAGGACTCCACTTCCAACTTGAGGATGTCATCATAACTATTGTATTCACGTTTGATAGGTTCCTTAAAATCATTCCATGGGGTGGTATAGCAGCCGCCAGCCCCAGTGTCGTAACTTGCGCGTTCCACCAAGTTTGCGCAGTGCCTTCGAGAATATCAGTGGCATATTTCACCTTACGAGCCTCGGGTCATTCACACACTCGAAGACCGATTCAAGTTCCTCGAACTAATGGAGGAGTATAACAGCTCCTTCAGTGTTGTTGAAAGTAGTAGGACGACAGTCCATAGAAGTCTTGTAGGTGCAACAGATGGCTGAGCGTGTTGACTTGTCGTGTACGTAAGAGTAATCAAAATTAAGCACAAGTGTTGAGTTACGAGAGTAGGATCTAAAGATCCTAGAGTAAGTAGTGATGGCAGGTTACACCTCCTGCCTGGGCAGCTGCGAGTGCTGCAGTAACTTGTTCAGTGATCGAAGCCGCCAACTGGGCTTGAGTTAGGTTAGCGCGTCCACTCATGATCTTGATATCAAGGAGAACATGAGTGAGAGAGGTTTGCGAAAGTGCAATGTCAGTAGAGAGAGTGAGCACACAAGTGTTCTCTAGCAGTAGCAAATAGTAGGCAATGTAATCTAAGCATACCGCGAGCAAAGTTCTATGTAGTTCTAGCAAGTACGCAATAATCATAAACCTTATTACCTAGGATGTTGAGTCTTGCACGTGGAGCGAGGCGTCGTTGTGGATCGTTGAGCACTGTACTGGTTATAGTCTGGTTTTAATAAAAACGTTTTCCCCTTATTAAAACCGAGTTCACTATAACCAATGGCTCTGATTTTTTTTTGTCACACCCCCAAATTCCACACGCGGAGTATCACCGCTTGGAGGCGTGACTGACCAGGATCAAGCCACCAATCATATTGAACATAGTAAATATTAAATGTAAAACAACCAAACCAACATGAAAGGTGTTCAAAACATAAGTGTAAATTCAACGTTTAGCGGAAGCATAAATAAACCCAATCATAAGTAGTAATTCAAATGTTTAAATGTTGTTCATAACATCCACAATCTGTGCCCACAACGACCGTGCCTCCCGTGCAAGCTCCATAAGTACCTAAGGTCCTGCAAGGCATGTAACAGAGAGTCAACAACTAGTTGAGCGAGTTCACAGTGAGTTTGTTTAGTTATAGTGTTCATAGTGTAGTTCGTATGTTCATTTAGTAGTCATGTATCGTATGTATCGTATCGCGGCCCTCTAGGCATGTTTGCGAAGTATAGTGGGGATTTCCCATGTTTGCTAGACTAGGTATAGTAGTATCGCGGCCCTTCCTGGCATGTTTGCGAAGATTAGAGTATATAGTTCGCGGCCCTTCCTAGGCATGTGTGCGAAGATTAGAGTATATAGTTCGCGGCCCTTCCTAGGCATGTGTGCGAAGATTGTCATAATATCGCGGCCATCACTTGGCGTGTGTGCGAAGATCAGTTCAATTAGTATAACCAGTCTAGTCAGTTCTTATCCATAATCCTTCCTCTCCCTGGAATCATATATCTAAGTTCCATAAACTGAACGAATAAATAATCCAACCCATTCCCATCCTGGGAATCCCATGCCTTGGCTGTGTGAACTCACCTTGGTTTGCTCGGTATGCTAAGTGTATGCTCGCAAGTAATCAATCACGTCCTAAAGTATGCACGTATGTGAAATCAGTTTGTGTTCAAGTTGTGCATGTATAAACATGTAACACGTAATCACAATCATATACAAGATGGTTACACTTAACAGCAGTTAAATATTCCAGTTAACTTTTAACAGAATTAACTCAAGTTCCTGCACAGATCAGCTATCCGGCGAAACACACATGCTGACGAAACACAGATAATGGCGAAACACAGATATTGACGAAACACATAAGTTGGCGAAACACACGCTTGACGAAACACGTTCTGTTTCGTCGTGATCTTAATTGGCGAAACAGAATTCAATTTCGTCGATTACTCTTGGCGAAACACTTTCTGTTTCGCCGAGAGTTCTGTTTCGTCGGATGTCAGTTTCGCAGACATCAGATGCAGCAGTTACGAATATACACAGAACCCTAATCATGCTAGCAGCCGTCATCAATATCAGAAATCATACGAAGGTCAATGTGCATAACGAATCATCATAACTCAATCATCCAAGAATCATTGTCTAGCATAAACCCTAGTTTTTGTGTATAACATATTAATTTAACATACAACAATCATATCATTGAACCCTATCAAGGTGCTAACTTATATTCAGAATCAGAACATTATAACAATATCCAGAACCGAGCGTTTGATTGTATTAAGTTTCGCATAGAATGATTTATATCCAACTACAACATACATATCAAAATCTATAACATCAACATATTCTTATAATCACAGCAGTAACACACATCAACTATAAGCACAAGCACGGATCGAAATATCACAGAAACATGAACCGATTAACGAACACATACTAACCGAGATGTGAGAAAACACAATCGATCGCTAGGGATATCTTCGAGAAGCTCCTACTGCCGTCACCAAGGAGAGGATGGCTCTAGGGTTTCGGTTGTTATGATAAATGTGCGAAACTAAGGCTGCTACACGTTTTAAAACCCAAAATAACAAGCTGGGCCCGAACTGGGCTTTTGGCGAAACTGGGCTCGGCGAAACAGCCTGTTTCGTCGAGATGAGAATGGCGAAACATAATCTGTTTCGTCGTACATGACTATGGCGAAAAACTGTTGTGTTTCGTCGGGTTCTTTTATAAGTTAAGCAGTTTATGTTTTACAAATAGCACACAAGTTATACCATCACACATAACCATGCAAACACAATGCATTTTATCATATCACAACTATACAATCAAAGTCAACGTGCATTAAATGCAAATGAAGGATGTCGGAATTTCGAGTTGTCACATTATCCCCAACTTGAAAGAAATTTCGTCCCGAAATTTAGCATGCGGTTACTGAGGAAGCTAATAGTGTGACGTTGTTTACCTGTTTCGTATCGCGGCTCCCCGAGCATGTATGCGAAGATTACTGGTTTTCCTGGGGTGTCACATTATCCCCCCATTGATTTGGAATTTCGTCCCGAAATTCTGTATTGGTAGCTTCAGCCTCAGCAGTAGTTGCATTGGTTCCAAATAACTGGGGATATTTGAGTTCCATTTGATCTTCACGCTCCCAGGTGAACTCTGGGCCGCGGCGGGAGTTCCAACGAACTCGTATATCTCTTAAGAATCTGATGCCGTCACTAAACACATTCCTTAAATTGTAACCATTTGTTGAGTGTTTTTTTTTGGTGTCTAATCCGCATATATATCACCATTGTCCTTGTTTTTCTTGACTGTATATCTCTTAAATGTCAACATATACACGTGTGATTTAGTTTACGGAGATTTTTCAATGCCGAGAACCTCGATCAGAGAGTAAAAAAGGCGTAAGGTTCACAATGGTGTAAAATTAAAATGGGATATACCGGGCTAGGATTCGAGTTACAGGAACAAGGGCCAAACCAACTACCCAAGAATGGTATCGTCGAGAGAATACACTTGACAACCTCCTAGAAGCAGCTTTTTCTTGCCACCAGACCTTTCTCCATTAATTAGGTATCTGATGCCATCACTAAACACATTCCTTAAATTGTAGCCATTTGTTGAGTGTTTTTTTTGGTGTCTAATCCGCATATGTATCACCAGTGTCCTTGATTTTCTTGACTGTATATCTCTTAAATGTCAACATATACACGTGTGATTTAGTTTACGAAGATTTTTCAATGCCGAGAACCTAGATCAGAGGGTAAAAAAGGCGTAAGGTTCACAATGGTGTAAAATTAAAATGAGATATAACGGGCTAGGATTCGAGTTACAGGAACAAGGGCCAAACCAACTACCCAAGAATGGAATCGTCAAGCGAAAACACTTGACAACCTCCTAGAAACAGCTTTTTCTTACCACCAGACCTTTCTCCATCAATTAGGAATCTGATGCCGTCACTAAACACATTCCTTAAATTGTAGCCATTTGTTGAGTGTTTTTTTTGTGTCTAATCCACATATATATCACCATTGCCCTTGATTTTCTTGACTGTATATCTCTGAAATGTCAGCATATACATGTGTGATTTAGTCTACGAAGATTTTTCAATGCCGAGAACCTCGATCAGAGAGTAAAAAAGGCGTAAGGTTCACAATGGTGTAAAATTAAAATGGGATATACCGTGCTAGGATTCGAGTTACAGGAACAAGGGCCAAACCAGCCACCCAAGAATGGAATCGTCGAGCGAAAACACTTGACAACCTTCTAGAAGCAGCTTTTTCTTACCACCAGACCTTTCTCCATCAATTAGGAATCTGATGCCGTCACTAAACACATTCCTTAAATTTTAGCCATTTGTTGAGTGTTTTTTTTTGTGTCTAATCCGCATATATATCACCATTTTCCTTGATTTTCTTGACTGTATATCTCTTAAATGTCAACATATACACGTGTGATTTAGTCTACGAAGATTTTTCAATGCCGAGAACCTCGATCAGAGAGTAAAAAAGGCGTAAGGTTCACAATGGTGTAAAATTAAAATGGGATATACCTGGCTAGGATTCGAGTTACTGGAACAAGGGCCAAACCAGCCACCCAAGAATGGAATCGTCGAGCGAAAACACTTGACAACCTTCTAGAAGCAGCTTTTTCTTACCACCAGACCTTTCTCCATCAATTAGGAATCTGATGCCGTCACTAAACACATTCCTTAAATTTTAGCCATTTGTTGAGTGTTTTTTTTTTGTGTCTAATCCACATATATATCACCATTGCCCTTGATTTTCTTGACTGTATATCTCTTAAATGTCAGCATATACATGTGTGATTTAGTCTACGAAGATTTTTCAATGCCGAGAACCTCGATCAGAGAGTAAAAAAGGCGTAAGGTTCACAATGGTGTAAAATTAAAATGGGATATACCGGGCTAGGATTCGAGTTACAGGAACAAGGGCCAAACCAGCCACCCAAGAATGGAATCGTCGAGCGAAAACACTTGACAACCTTCTAGAAGCAGCTTTTTCTTACCACCAGACCTTTCTCCATCAATTAGGAATCTGATGCCGTCACTAAACACATTCCTTAAATTTTAGCCATTTGTTGAGTGTTTTTTTTGTGTCTAATCCGCATATATATCACCATTGCCCTTGATTTTCTTGACTGTATATCTCTTAAATGTCAACATATACATGTGTGATTTAGTCTACGGAGATTTTTCAATGCTGAGAACCTCGATCAGAGAGTAAAAAAGGCGTAAGGTTCACAATGGTGTAAAATTAAAATGTGATATACCGGGCTAGGATTCGAGTTACAGGAACAAGGGCCAAACCAGCCACCCAAGAATGGAATCGTCGAGCGAAAACACTTGAGAACCTTCTAGAAGCAGCTTTTTCTTACCACCAGACCTTTCTCCATCAATTAGGAATCTGATGCCGTCACTAAACACATTCCTTAAATTGTAGCCATTTGTTGAGTGTTTTTTTTTTGTGTCTAATCCACATATATATCACCATTGCCCTTGATTTTCTTGACTGTATATCTCTTAAATGTCAACATATACACGTGTGATTTAGTTTACGAAGATTTTTCAATGCCGAAAACGTCGATCAGAGTGTAAAAAAGGCGTAAGGTTCACAATGGTGTAAAATTAAAATGGGATATACCAGGATGGGATTCGAGTTACAGGAACAAGGGCCAAACCAACTACCCAAGAATTGAATCGTCGAGAGAATACACTTGACAACCTCCTAGAAGCAGCTTTTTCTTGCCACCAGACCTTTCTCCATCAATTAGGTATCTGATGCCATTACTAAACAAATTCCTTAAATTGTAGCCATTTGTTGAGTGTTTTTTTTTGTGTCTAATCCGCATATATATCACCATTTCCCTTGATTTTCTTGACTGTATATCTCTTAAATGTCAACATATACACGTGTGATTTAGTTTACGAAGATTTTTCAATGCCGAGAACCTCGATCAGAGAGTAAAAAAGGCGTAAGGTTCACAATGGTGTAAAATTAAAATGGGATATACCGGGCTAGGATTCGAGTTACAGGAACAAGGGCCAAACCAACCACCCACGAATGGAATCGTCGAGCGAAAACACTTGACAACCTCCTAGAAGCAGCTTTTCTTGCCAACAGACCTTTCTCCATCAATTAGGAATCTGATGCCGTCACTAAACACATTCCTTAAATTGTAGCCATTTGTTGAGTGTTTTTTTTGGTGTCTAATCCGCATATGTATCACCAGTGTCCTTGAGTTTCTTGACTGTATATCTCTTAAATGTCAACATATACACGTGTGATTTAGTTTACGAAGATTTTTCAATGCCGAGAACCTAGATCAGAGGGTAAAAAAGGCGTAAGGTTCACAATGGTGTAAAATTAAAATGAGATATACCGGGCTAGTATTCGAGTTACAGGAACATGGGCCAAACCAACTACCCAAGAATGGAATCGTCGAGCGAAAACACTTGACAACCTCCTAGAAACAGCTTTTCTTGCCCCCAGACCTTTCTCCATCAATTAGGAATCGGATGCCGTCACTAAACACATTCCTTAAATTGTAGCCATTTGTTGAGTGTTTTTTTTGGGGTCTAATCCGCATATATATCACCATTGCCCTTGATTTTCTTAACTGTATATCTCTTAAATGGCAACATATACATGTGTGATTTAGTCTACGAAGATTTTTCGATGCTGAGAACCTCGATCAGAGAGTAAAAAAGGCGTAAGGTTCACAATGGTGTAAAATTAAAATGGGATATACCGGGCTAGGATTCGAGTTACAGGAACAAGGGCCAAACCAGCCACCTAAGAATGGAATCGTCGAGCGAAAACACTTGACAACCTTCTAGAAGCAGCTTTTTCTTACCACCAGACCTTTCTCCATCAATTAGGAATCTGATGCCGTCACTAAACACATTCCTTATATTGTAGCCATTTGTTGAGTGTTTTTTTTTGTGTCTAATCCACATATATATCACCATTGCCCTTGATTTTCTTGACTGTATATCTCTTAAATATCAGCATATACATGTGTGATTTAGTCTACGAAGATTTTTCATTGCCGAGAACCTAGATCAGAGAGTAAAAAAGGCGTAAGGTTCACAATGGTGTAAAATTAAAATGGGATATACCTGGCCAGGATTCGAGTTACAGGAACAAGGGCCAAACCAGCCACCCAAGAATGGAATCGTCGAGCGAAAACACTTGACAACCTTCTAGAAGCAGCTTTTTCTTACCACCAGACCTTTCTCCATCAATTAGGAATCTGATGCCGTCACTAAACACATTCCTTAAATTTTAGCCATTTGTTGAGTGTTTTTTTTGTGTCTAATCCACATATATATCTCCATTGCCGTAGATTTTCTTGACTGTATATCTCTTAAATGTCAACATATACACGTGTGATTTAGTTTACGAAGATTTTTCAATGCCGAGAACCTCGATCAGAGAGTAAAAAAGGCGTAAGGTTCACAATGGTGTAAAATTAAAATGGGATATACCGGGCTAGGATTCGAGATGAACAAGAGCCAAACCAACCACCTAAGAATGAAATCGTCAAGCGAAAACACTTGACAACCTCCTAGAAGCAGCTTTTCTTGCCACCAGACCTTTCTCCATCAAATAGGAATCTGATGCCGTCACTAAACACATTCCTTAAATTGTAGCCATTTGTTGAGTGTTTTTTTTTTTTGGTGTCTAATCTGCATATATATCACCATTGTCCTTGATTTTCTTGATTGTATATCTCTTAAATGTCAACATATACACGTGTGATTTAGTTTACGAACATTTTTGATGACGAGAACCTCGATCAGAGAGTAAAAAAGGCGTAAGGTTCACAATGGTGTAAAATTAAAATGGGATATACCGGGCTAGGATTGAGGTTCCGGGAACAAGGGCCAAACCAACCACCCAAGAATGGAATCGTCGAGCGAAAACACTTGAAAACCTCCTAGAAGCATCCTTTCTTGCCACCAGACCTTTCTCCATCAATTAGGAATCTGATGTTGTCACTAAACGCATTCCTTATATTGTAGCCATTTGTTGAGTGATTTTTTTTTTGGTGTCTAATCCGCATATATATCCCCATTGTCCTTGATTTTCTTGACTGTATATCTCTTAAATGTCAACATATACACGTGTGATTTAGTTTACGAAGATTTTTCAATGCCGAGAACCTCGATCAGAGAGTAAAAAAGGCGTAAGGTTCACAATGGTGTAAAATTAAAATGGGATATACCGGGCTAGGATTCGAGTTACAGGAACAAGGGCCAAACCAACTACCCAAGAATGGAATCGTCGAGAGAATACACTTGACAACCTCCTAGAAGCAGCTTTTTCTTGCCACCAGACCTTTCTCCATCAATTAGGTATCTGATGCCATCACTAAACACATTCCTTAAATTGTAGCCATTTGTTGAGTGTTTTTTTTTTGGTGTCTAATCCGCATATATATCACCATTGTCCTTGATTTTCTTGACTGTATATCTCTTAAATGTCAACATAAACATGTGTGATTTAGTTTACGAAGATTTTTCAATGCCGAGAACCTCGATTAGAGAGTAAAAAAGGCGTAAGGTTCACAATGGTGTAAAATTAAAATGGGATATACCGGGCTAGGATTCGAGTTACAGGAACAAGGGCCAAACCAACTACCCAAGAATGGAATCGTCGAGCGAAAACACTTGACAACCTCCTAGAAGCAGCTTTTCTTGCCCCCAGAGCTTTCTCCATCGATTAGGAATCTGAAGCCGTCACTAAACACATTCCTTAAATTGTAGCCATTTGTTGAGTGTTTTTTTTGGTGTCTAATCCGCATATATATCAAAATTGCCCTTGATTTTCTTGACTGTATATCTCTTAAGTGTCAACATATACACGTGTGATTTAGTTTACAAAGATTTTTCAATGCCGAGAACCTCGATCAAGGAGTAAAAAAGGCGGAAGGTTCACAATGGTGTAAAATTAAAATGGGATATACCGGGCTAGGATTCGAGTTACAGGAACAAGGGCCAAACCAACCACCCAAGAATGGAATCGTCGAGCGAAAACACTTGACAACCTCCTAGAAGCAGCTTTTTCTTGCCACCAGACCTTTCTCCATCAATTAGGAATCTGATGCCGTCACTAAACACATTCCTTAAATTGTAGCCATTTGTTGAGTGTTTTTTTTGTGTCTAATCCACATGTATATCACCATTGCCCTTGATTTTCTTGACTGTATATCTCTTAAATGTCAGCATATACATGTGTGATTTAGTCTAAGAAGATTTTTCAATGCCGAGAACCTCGATCAGAGAGTAAAAAAGGCGTAAGGTTCACAATGGTGTAAAATTAAAATGGGATATACCGGGCTAGGATTCGAGTTACAGGAACAAGGGCCAAACCAGCCACCCAATAATGGAATCGTCGAGCGAAAACACTTGACAACCTTCTAGAAGCAGCTTTTTCTTACCACCAGACTGTCACACCCCGAATTTCCACATGTTACTGGTGGGCCCGGTAGGGGAGTATCGTGACGTGGTTGGCAACATAATAGTCAAACAACACAATATTTAAATGCACAGCGGAAGCAAAGTACAGATTCATTTCAACCAAACGATATTGTAATATTAAGTATCACAAATAGTCGAAAATAAATCCACAGGTAGATCAAAATAAAGGAAACAAATGTTCAACAGTCTATGACATCCAAGCTGGCGAGACTTATTGTGGATGCTAGGAGACAAGCCAGCCTATTACGCGTAGTACCTGCACTTAACCTTTTTAAGAAAAATACGTCAGTTTACACTGGTAAATACAATCAACCGACTCATTTTGAAAAGAGTTTAAGAAAATGAATTTAAGGCACAAGGCACAAATAATATTTTATAACTTGTGTTGGATCTGAGTTTCTTTTTGATTGTATTTTCGTTTGTAATTAAGATGGAAATGAAAGAGTTGTGCAGCGGAAATAAGATGAAAGCAAACTTTGCATACAATCAAACGAGAGTAATACTTTTATCAAACATCTTTTCACAAAGAACCGAATGATTGAATTTGTTTCAACAACGATCACAATGATTGATGTAAGAATGCAAACTCCCCCTCAGCCAGAGCTCAGTAGTTTGTTCGTGCAAAGAAGACGATGTGATCAAAAGAGCTAATAGAACAGTACAAAGTACTGAACTATTTATAGGCACTTGCAAACCGCTGAGCATCTTAGCTGACGTCACCATGAAAGTGACATCTAACCTCCTAACAAACTCTAACTACTGATCTATAAACACTGATGTACTAAACTACTGTTATTACATTACATTACATAAAAGACACTTAAACTGCTGCTGCATCCTTCCACTGCTGTGAACCCAGCAGTGCTTGTCCGGATCAGCAGTACTTGACCCAAGGCAGTAGATTGAGTCAACAGAGCTTTGGTCTTCCATCAGTTTTTGACATTTGTCAGTAGATATAAAGCAGCAGTTGTAGGTCAGCACTTAGTATGATCAGCAGATAGGAGGTCAGCAGATATGAAACCACTTTCAAGGGGATAGATTAGCATGAACCAACTGTAAACGTCTGCTTATTCTGGATCCACTGCTTTGATCCAGTTTTGGCTTTACATTATCTGTTCCTCTGATAGGGTTCAATCCCAACAATCTCCCCCTGGAACAGATAATGCCAAAACTCTTCATTATTTGTGGAAATCTTTATTGCCTCAACAACAGCTCCCTTATCTGACCTTTAAATTGTAATTCAAAGTCTAGGGCATCGGTATCTTCATCATCCCTGCTGAGTGGAAGATCAAGGAGATCCTGCAAATCTTCAAGACTCAGGCCAAGAGCTTGTTCCCTTGATATTTTCTCCACTCCTCCACCAGACCTGAGCAAAGTCAATACGCAGGTCTGTTTGTCAGTTTCCCACTTTTGTATTTTTGAGCCTGGTGGGTTTCTTGGGAGATGTTTATTTGCAGAAGTATTTGGAGAGGCTGGCCTATTCATGACTGGCTGAGCAGCGGTTGCAGATTGTTCCAATTCAAGATCTTCCTTTATCATTACTTCTGTGCCAGCTTTTACAATAGCATCTCCGGCTAAAAGATCTTGAATTGTTTCCATGCTAAACTGGTTTTTGCTCCTTCTTTTGTAGATGGCAGCACCAACTGGAGCAGTGGTTCTTTTGACTTGCAGCTTTGGTGGTCTTTTTGAAACCGCTGCTTTGGAATAGTCAGGCTTTTGTGGAACTCTTGGATCTTTCTTTCTAAGTTCCTCTAATCTTTTATAGGTTGCCCTGACTCTATCTTCTCCCCACTTTGTCACTGAGTTCTTAGACCCATAATCAGCTATAATCAGCTCCTCTTTCATTCTCCTCAGCTCTACCATCTTTTCAGCTTCAAATTGTTGGAATTTTTCAGGAGGAGTCTGTTTGACCTTATTTTTGATCATGTCTTGAATCCTGGCTGCTTCTTTTTCAAGCTCAGGAATGGTCCAGTTCTTGTACATGTGTTTCTCCCCCTTGTATTTCTTGTAGGTCATGATGTTTTCAATGTAGTCTTTTCTTAAGGACTCATCTGCCCTTTCTGAAATTTTCTGACATACATTTTTAGCAAAACGCTCCATAGCAATGACCTGTGAGAGTAAAAACTGATAGTTTTGTTGAAATTCTCTATCAGATTTCCCTTTTCTGTTTTTGATTGCAATATCCTCTGCTTGTTTGGCTTTGAGCTTCAAATAGTCTTCAATGTTGTTAGGCCTGGGATAATTTGCAATTGATGGCAAACTCCTTTTGGCTGGGTCATCTTCATAATAAAATGATTTGATTTCTTCTCTTACTGCAATGAGTTCCAGAGGAAATGAGACACCAGCAGGAGGTAGTGGTTTTACAATTTGAGCTGAAGAGGAAGGTATGGGTTTAGGAATAGTGACAAGTGATAGGGATTTTGAAGATGTTGGTGATGGAGGTGTGTCATCATCTTTTAAAATTAGCCTTCTCCTTTTTGGTTTAGGAGAGACTGATGATGTTTTGAATGGAATAGTGGTTGTAGATGTAGCGGCAGTGGATTGTGATTGACTGACAGCTGTTGAAACAACTGGTGTTTCAACCACTGTTGTCATTACAACAGATGTTATAACATCTGCTGTCTTCTGCTGTATGTCAGCAGGTGTTGTTTTTGGTGGTGATGATGGTAACGCGGTGGATGTTGTGTGTGTTGAAGTGGTGTGTGTTGATGGAACAACTGTTTTGCAAGCAGTAGTTTTTGTAACTCCTGTTGCATCAGCTGTTTTGTATGATGGTTTTTTATCAGACTTTGAACGTCTGATAGGAATGGATTTGGGTTGCCTTACTTTTCTAGTAGGCCTCTTCTTTTCCTCAACAGGATTTTCATGATCCCTTGACCCAGAAGTACCCTGATCTGGATGATCCATTCTTTCCACCCTGGCTTTTCTTTTGGCCTTTCTATCCCTTTTTACACTTGCAGCTGCTTCTGCTAGTGCATTTGTTGTCACATCAATTTTCTTGCTACCATCTGGCAAAGGGATCTTTTTGGTCATGTTGAATTTTCTGGTTCAAGATAGAGACCATCCTCTATACCCTTCCTTTTCCACTCCTGAATTTTCTCCCCCTTTTTGGCATTATCTTCTGGGAGTTGATAAATGTAGCGGACGTTTGGAGGAACAGTGCCAGTGGTGTGTAAGATCTGAGTTTTGAGAGCCTTTAAATCAGCCTGAGTGTTCTTGAACCTTGACTCCATTGCATTTCTCAGCTGTTGTACATGTTTTTCATGTTGCTGATCTGCTAACTGTGCTTGTTGTTGGAGAAAAGATTGGAATATATTCCAGAGCTCATTTGTAGCAGGTGCCCTTTGTGGAGCAAGTGCTTGAGGTGGAACAGCAGTTGATTGTACCTTCTGAACTTGTAACACCTGTTGTAGCATGTCTTTGAGTTCTGCAACAGAGTTATCAAGCTTTGCAATACGATCCGTCAATTTCTGGTACTTTAAACCATCACCCAAGTTAATGGGATCATCTGATTTCCCACTAGCAGTGGTTTTATCAGTGGTAGATGTAGGGAATATACTCCAAACATTAACCACTGATGCCCCTTTGTCTTGGTACTGGGGTCTTCTTCCGTCAACACTTGACAACCTTTTGATGTTGCCAGTAGGATAAATAAATCCACTGGTAGTTGGCAGAGGTGCTATAAAAGGAATTGCCTCCAAGGAAGTCTTATGAATGTAACCACTGTCCAAATGTAACCCAGTGGGTGTAACAGTTGTAGTGGCTGCTTCGCTTGGAATACCACCAAGAGTTACTTGTAACTCAAGGGGTGTAACCTCCTCAGGTTGTGTTGGTGGGTTAGCAAAGATTGATACATCAGACCCAGTCAGTTGTTGAGGTATATTCTCATTAATAGGTGATTGAGAAGGACTGGATAATGCCTGGTTCAAATCAATTGCATCCAACAGTGGTTTTATTGGTGAGGGAAATGTGGATGTGATGGTTGGTGTAGAAATAGGATGTGTCCCGGGCATTGTACTGTGGATGATAGAAACGAGTGTTTCCAGAGCATCATGATGTGGAGACCCTATTTGTACAACCTGTTCTTTTTGTGAAGAAACAGGAGGAGTTTCGGTTATGGTTTGAGATATTTGTACCAACTGCTGTGAGGAAGTAGCAGCAGTGGTTTCTTGTGACTTTTGTGTTGTCACTGGCAGGAGCTCTGGTATCTCATCCTCCAGAGATGCCTTTTTGAGGGGTTTGGGGGATTTTTGTGTTTTTCTTTTTGATGGCTTTTTGGTGATTTTAGGTGTGGGTTTCAAAACAGTTGTGCTGCTGCTTTGATCACCTTGAGCAGTGGGCTCAGCAGCAGATACCTGAGGAGCAGTTGTAACTGCTAAAATCTACTCAGGCACCTCTGCTTGTGTTTTGCAAGGTGCTAACATCCTTGAAAAAGTTTCAGTAGTTAAACTGTTTATTTGAGTAGGATCACCCTGGTTTATTACAGCTAAATCATTCTTACTGAATTTCTTTGAAAAATAGTAACTTAAAAACCTTGGAAACAGTAAGAATGATTTTGTTTCAACATTATTAACCAAATCTTTAAAAATTTCCCGAGAATAGTTAAAATTTTCTCCTTGAAGAATAGCATAACCCAGATTTTGAATCTTTAAAGGGATTTCATTAAAAGAAGTGGTTTTGTTTGAAACACATAATAGGAGGGTATGAAATAAAAATCTGGCTGCAGAAGGAAAATAACCTTTTTCTAAGGTAATTTTCTTCATCATTATGGATTCATAGCCTCTCTCAATGAAGTCAGTTTGCAACTCGTTTTTAGTGAAAGAGATTTTACCTTCTTGATCATCGAGTTGAAAGACCTCTGAAATGGATTGTGGCGTGATTTGGACAGCTTTACCCTTTATAGAAGAGTTTATGGTGGTTGTAGTGTCTCCTTGTTTTTCAAGGGTTGCATTCTTCCAAAACTCCCTTTGGGTCGCCAAATAGATTGGTGCATCGGCGATGAACAAAGTTTTATACTTTGATTTTGCCATGATGTCAATGATGAAATCGAACACGTTGGTGGTTCCTGGTTTTGTGAGAAGACCCAGGAGATTGTGAGATGATTTATGTGGAATTTCAGTGGAGATTGCCTTTTGGGAGGCTGTGTTCGAGGATGATTTGGATGAGGGTTTTGAAGATTTCTTTGATTTTGTCATTTTGAGGATGATTGATCGAAGAAATTTGTGAAGAAATGTGAAGAAAAACTGCTTTGAGAAGAGAATTTTTAAGAATTCAATTCGACAGTAAAACCCTATTTTGGTGGTGAGTGAGGATTTTTATAGGGAAGAAAGTGAATGCTGAGGTGGCAACCGTTACAAAAGGTCTGACCAATATGTACTGTCCACGTGACAACCCCTGTTGAAAGTGAAGGACAGTACTTTTGTTGAAAGTGACTGATGAAGGCAGTGGTATGAAAGCAGTGGATGATTTTTACTATCAGTGGATAGCATATCAGTGGATAAGACACTGCTTTTGAACAACAGAGTTTATCAAAATAATGAGAGAGCAGGGGTTGACTTTCAGCAGTGGACAGACTTTTGAAGTATAGCAGACTTTTGAACAATCAGTGGTTAATGGCAGACTTTTAAGGACTTAATGAAAAAATTTCATTTTTAACTATTTTTAAGGATGGAGTTTTGATTTTCTGAAAACATTTTGTTGCATTTATTCATAGAAAAACAAGATGTTGATTGTTATTCCATGTTCAGCATCCCAATCCTAGAGACCAAACTTTCAAAAGTGGCTGTATCAAGTGCTTTTGTGAGCACATCAGCCAGCTGGTCTTTAGTTGGGACATGATGCAGAGAAATCAAACCTTTTTCATAGCAGTCCCTCACAAAGTGATGTCTGATGTCGATATGTTTGGTGGTTGAGTGGGAAACTGGATTTTTGATGATATTTTCTGCTGCCTGACTGTCCAACATGAGTGGTGTCTTTAAGGCAGTGATACCAAAATCCAGCAACTGATTTTGAAGCCACAGGAGTTGGGCTGTACAGCTTGCAGCAGCAATGTATTCAGCTTCAGCAGTGGATGTTGAAACAGCTGCTTGCTTTTTGCTTTGCCAAGAAACTAAGCAGTCACCTAGAAACTGGCACCCTCCTGATGTGGACTTCCTTGTGGTGTGACATCCAGCAAAGTCACTGTCTGAGAAACCTGAAAGCTTGATGTTCCCATTAGCTGGATACCAGATACCAAGTGTGGGAGCACCTTTTATGTATCTGAAGATCCTTTTTACAGCAATGAGATTTGATTTTCTGGGAGCTGATTGACTTCTTGCACAGACACATGTTGCAAACATGATGTCTGGTCTAGATGCAGTTAGGTACAATAGAGACCCAATCATGCTTCTGTAAAGTGTTTGGTCAATCAGCTCATCTTTTTCATCAGACATGACCAGCTTATTTGTTGCCATGGGTGTGCTGCATGGTTTACAATCATTCATATCAAATTTGGTTAAAAGTTCTTTAGCATATTTGCTTTGATGAATGAAAGTTCCATTTTGCATTTGCTGTACTTGGAGACCAAGAAAGCATTGCAGCTCACCCATTGCACTCATTTCAAACTCAGCTGTCATGAGTTCTCTAAACTCTTCACACATTGAGTTACATGTGCTTCCAAAAATAATGTCATCCACATAAATCTGGACAATCATTAAATCCTTCCCTCTCCATTTTAAAAACAGTGTTTTATCAATGGTACCTCTTTTGAAACCATTTGAGAGTAGGAAGTTGGAAAGAGTTTCATACCAGGCCCTTGGTGCTTGTTTCAAGCCATACAAGGCTTTGTTTAGCCTGTAGACATGATCTGGATAAAATGGATCCTCAAAACCTGGAGGTTGACAAACATACACCTCTTCTTGAATTGTACCATAGAGGAAAGCACTTTTGATATCCATTTGAAACACCTTCATATTGTGGTTGACAGCAAAGGCCAGGAACAGTCTAATTGCTTCTAATCTTGCAACAGGGGTAAATGTTTCATCATAATCAATCCCCTCTTCCTGTCTGTAACCTTGAACCACAAGCCTGGCTTTATTCTTGACAACAATACCCCTTTCATCAGTTTTGTTCTTGAAGACCCACTTTGTGCCAATGGGACTAACCTCTTCTGGCAGTGGTACAAGCTCCCATACTTGTTGTCTTTTAAACTGTTGGAGCTCCTCTTGCATGGCTTCTACCCAGCTGTTGTCTTTCAGTGCCTCTTGGTACTTGACTGGCTGATGGAGTGATAGAAAACCAGCAAAAAGACAAATGTTTTGGGTTTGGCTTCTTGTGAGCACCCCTTCATTTATGTTGCCAATGATTTGATCAGGTGGATGAGATCTCAAGAAGATTAAATCTCCTTGGTATGGTATGATGGCATTGGTTTGTGAAGGCTGCAAATGTGTATCATCTGAGCTAACCACTGCTGGGGACTTTGATGATCCAGCAGTGGTTTCAAAAGGTGGTGGAATAGGAGGTAATGAGGTGGACAACTGCTGGCTTTTATCCACTGTTTGAGGACTTTTGTCAGCAGTGTTTGAGGATGTGGAAGCAGTGGTTGATGGGCTACTTTGGTCAACAATTGTTGAGGTAGCAGTGGTAGAGCTTTGACAACTGTTTTGAACAGCTGATGCTTTTCCCTTTGTGGCAGACCTTTGAGGGATGATGATTTCATACCCATAGTCTGGTGTTGTATCCTCTGATGGACCTGCACTGTTAGTCTTGACAGCAGTATTTTCAAAAGTGAATTTTTCAAGATCAAATAGATCTGCAGGGTTTGCTGGGATTTTCATTGATGAAAGTTCATTGAACTTAACATTCAAAGTCTCCTCCACTGCCTTGGTCCGTGTATTAAATACTTTGTAGGCCTTGGCAGTGGTTGAGTATCCCAGATGATAACCACAATCAATTTTGGCTGCAAATTTTGAAATGGAATCTTTTAAGTTCAAAATAAAGCATGGGCAGCCAAACACTTTGAAATATGAGATCAGTGGTTTAATTTTATACAGAATTTCATAGGCAGTCTTTTTGTGCCTGGGGTTTATTAAAACTCTGTTCTGAACATAGCAAGCAGTGTTTACTGCCTCTGCCCAGAAAGTTAAAGGCAAACCTGAATCTGCAAGCATGGTTCTGGCAGCCTCAATCAGAGTTCTGTTCTTCCTTTCCACTACACCATTCTGCTCTGGTGTTCTTGGGATGCTGTACTGCCTTACAATCCCTTTCTTCACACAGAAGGCATCCAACTCCCTATTTTTGAATTCTGTGCCATTGTCACTCCTGAAGCTTTTTACTGGAAGGTCAAATTGCTTTTCAACCTGTATTACAAAGTCTTGCAAAATGCCTGCAGTTTCATCTTTTGAGTGCAAAAAGAAAGTCCATGTGAACCTAGAAAAGTCATCAACAATAACCAAACAATATCTTTTCTTTTTAAGGCTCATGACTTGAACTGGGCCAAACAAATCCATGTGTAGCATTTGCAAACACTGGGTTGTTTTGGACTCTTCAATGGACTTATAAGAACTTTTATGTTGTTTTCCTTTTAAACAGGAAATGCAATGTTCAGGACATGAAAACAATTTTTGTGGTAGGCCTCTCACCAAACCATTTTTTGAAATTTCTGTGATTGTCTTAAGATTTGTGTGTCCCAGCCTTCTGTGCCAAAGTTCTGTCTCTTTGTTAGAGGCAGCTGAGAACAGACAGGCATCAGCTCTGGGACACTCTTTTGACATGTCAACAACATAAACATTGCCACTTCTTTGAGCAACAAGTTTAGTTTGACCAGTTTTAATTATTGCTTCAATCTTTTTGACCATTTCTGGTCCAACAATCCTACAACAGTCTTTTGTGAAGAATGACCCAAATCCCTTGTCACTCATTTGGGACACACTCAGAAGGTTGAATTTTAGATTGTCTATTAGATTGACATTTTCAAATTTTACATTTCCAGATTGCACTGTACCAGACCCCAGAACCTTCCCTTTACTATTATTCCCAAAGGATATATCACCCCCACCATGGATTTTAAAGTCTTTGAGGAGGGCTTTACATCCTGTCATGTGCCTGGAGCCTCCACTATCTACATACCAAAGACTATCAAAGCATGCAGAAGCTCCCTGCACATGAAGTAAAAAGATTAGTTCATTAAGGTCTCCAAAGCCAACAAGGCTTTGGATGGGGTCTCAACAGTGTCTGGGATGGATGCAAGATGATGAACAGTGGTTAGGTCAGGGGTTTGAACTGTTTTAGGACAATGTTTCTCTAACCACTGTTGTGGGTCCTGACCAATCATCTGCTGGTAACCAAAAGGATGCTTGTTCACTTTGGGTTTAGAGGGCCTTTTGTAGGCCTCATAAACGTGAGGAATCCTTTGGTAAGACTGTTTTTCTCTGCCTTTTCTGAACTGATTGGCAGGGGGTGCATCAGTAACCTGAACATCTCTTTTGACAGATGTTTGGTTCAGCTGTTTTGTAACAGCTGTTTGTACTGGCACAAACAGTGGTTGTTTCTTGGTGAATTTGACAGATGTTGATGATGATGATGGACTCAAGGACGTTTTAGCAATGTACTCATTCTTTTTCACATCAAAGTTTTTGAGGTACACACATGCTTGAGTTTTGTGGTTTGTTTTCCCACAGACAATGCAGCTTTCTGCTGAAACAATGACACTTGTTTTGTTTAGATCATAAGCTTTTAAGTGGAAACAGTCTTTTGTTAGATGATTCCTTTTCTCACAGAATTCACAAAACAAGTTATCAATTTTTTCTTTCTTCTTTCTCTTTTCAGATTCCTTTGCAGCAGAGGTTTTAACCACTGCTGGGATATCTTTGAGAGGTATGACTTTAGCTTTTGGAGCTTTAGCACCATCAATTGATGTAAAGTCCATTGGCTTGAAATTTTCAAGAATATCACACTCATCAGACCATTTTGGTTTAAACTGATGATCTTCAAGCTCCTTGAAAGTGGAGGAACCCATTGGTCTGTTAAGTGTGATTTTGTTACCAAGTTTGTCAATGATTTTCACTTCTTGGCCATTCTTGTTTGTGGGGATAAGCTCAGTAGCTTCATCAGTGGTTTGAACAGAGTTTTCAAAAGCAGTGTTTTCATCATCATATTTTCTATACCCAACCCCAAACTTCACATTACTTTTTCGATGTTTTTCAAGCATAACCTCATATCCTTTGCAGGATTCCACCCATCTTTCACAAGTAATCTGGGCAGACTCCAACTCCTTTTTGCAAACTTGGTATTTTTCTACCATAGTTTGAAGTTGGGTTTTGGTTATACTTTGCTCTTCTTTTAAACAGCTGATTTCTATTTCCTTTTCAGTCAATTTGTTTTTAAGTTCTTTTAAAGAGCTTTCAAATTTGACCTCATCAGTTAAGATTTTATCCCGAAGGTTTTCATTCACCTCTTTGATGTTAGCAAAAGCAATTATGCAATTGTCTGAACACAGTTTTTCAAGAACTTGAGGAGATACCTTGGCAGCTGCCATCATTGCACAATCACATTGATGATCTTCATCATCATCATCAGCTCTTACCTTCTTTTCACCAGCCTTTTCTTCTTTCTCTTCTTCTTTGTCCTCTATGGACCATGGATCTGTCATTGGTTCAATCAGAGTACCTGAACTTTCTTCCAACAGTACTTCACCAGCCACAGCAGTAACCACTGCTTCAATCACCTCTTCCACTGTTTCAAAGCACTGCTGTTCCTCCTCAGCTTCAACCCCCTCCTGTATTGACTCTAGCGCCATCAAACAAAACTCATCATGTGAAGAATCATTAGAAGCATAGAGTGCAAAATTTTCATCACAAAGATCATCAGGCATACTGCTCCAGTCAACAAACCCTTGAGTGAAAAAACTTTGTTGATCTGGTTGTGCTGCTGCTGGAGCAGTGGTTTGAGGTGCAACAGGTTGCACTTGTACCTGTGGAACAGGGGTTTGAACGTATTGGATTTGTGGAACAGTAGTTTGGACATAATGTACTGGCACAGGGGCAGCAGCATAGTGAGTAATGTTCACTTGAGCTGCTGGGGCATATTGGGCATAGTGCACAGTGTTTTGGTTTTGAGGTCTAGGATTTGAGCTAGGATGAGTAATTATGGGACCAGTATTTTGACTCCTACATTCCCTAGCGAAATGTCCCAACCTATTACACTTGTAGCACTTGATTTTCGATTTATCCAACCCAACCCTTAGATTCCCATGCAAACCTGGGAATTTTCTCCCTGTTCTTTTGTAGAACTTGCTAGTTCTAACACTTAGCAAAGCCAGTTGGTGCAGGATGTCCATTTCCTCTAAATCAGTGGGATCAAAATGTTGCAAATCATTTAGTTCAAAGCTTAAATTATCTGACATCTGGTTTTCGTTTGCAGTGAATGCATAACTTGCAGAGTGAGGATCAGGGTTGTTAAAATTTGCAACAGCAGTTATGTCAATGAAGTGATCATAACCCTGGTCCTTACCACTGCTCCCAGATTCTTCTTGACCCAGAAGAGCAGTATTACCGAATGTGTAATCATCAACGGCTTTTCCTGACTCTTGTAACTTCCTTTTCTGGTTCAACTCCCTTTCGTAGGTCAGGAGTCGACCATGGAGTTGGGTCAAGGTCAGATCCTTGAACTCAGGTGAATTTCTGGTGACAAAGGCTATAGTGTCCCATTTTTCGGGCAGTGACCTGAGGAACCTGCTATTTTGAGTCGAGTTTGTAAAGGTAGTATTAACAAGCCTCAGTTCACTGATGAGACAACTAAACCGCTCAAATTGTTGAGTCAGTGATTCACCTCTAACATGACAAAATGTTTCATACTGTTGGTTCAAGATTTCCCTATTGTTTTCTATGACTTCTTCAGAACC
>JARYGA010026672.1:0-26294 GCA_030545235.1 Helianthus tuberosus | reverse complement strand
GTGCCCTTAGATCACATTAGGACTTCTTCCTTAGTATCATAACTTGCTCATCTTATTTCCACTATCAGCGCCCAATTGCGGGATTCCACCTTTGACTGGTGATAACTTTGCTGCATGGAAGGATGCTCTCATGCTTACACTTGGATTGCTGGACTTCGACTATGCTCTAAGAGAGGATAAGCCAGCGGACCTTACTCCACAAAGTACTGCTGCTCAGCAGTTAACTCATGACAAGTGGACTAGGTGTAACCACATGTCTCTCATGTTTATGAAGCAGTCCATAAGCAATGCAATCAGGGGAGCAAGTCCTGATTCTGAAGATGCTAAAACCTATTTGGAACATGTGGAGGCGCAATTCAAAGGGAGGTCTAAAGCACACGCTAGTACTCTTATTCTCAAGCTGGTGACAACTAAGTATGATGGGAGGAGCGGCATTCGCGAGCACATCATGATGATGAATGACATGGCCAATAAGCTGAAGGGGCTGGAAATGGAAATCAGTGATGGTTTTCTTGTTCATTTCATCATTACTTCGCTTCCTTCGTCCTTTGAAGCATTCAAGATCAATTACAACACTCAGAATGACAAATGGACGATGAGTGAGCTGGTCGCCATGTGTGTACAGGAGGAAGAGCGTATGAGGATGGATCGCACTACTGATGTTGCAAACTTCACCACCTCCAATCCTAAGAAGAGGAAGAACAATTATCAGAGGAAGGATGCTTCAAAAGTCCAAAGGCCTAATCCTAATCCTAATACAAGTGCACCTTCCAGCTCTAAGAACTCCTTAGGCAGTATCCGCTGCAAATTCTGTAAAAAGACAGGACACATGCAGAAGGAATGCCCTGACTTTAAGGAATGGCTGGCTAAGAAAGGTAACGATTATTTTACGATACTTGTGTCCTATAATTTAAGTGTTCCTGCTAATTCTTGGTGGTTTGATTCTGGTTCTATGGTTCATGTTACCAATTCAACTCAGGGATTCCTTTCAATCCGGAAGCTGGAAAGAAACCAAAGAACGCTTAAGGTTGGGGATGATCGAGAATTAGAAGTGAAGGCCATTGGAACATTACAATTAGTTATGAAAACTGGTTTATGTATTAAACTTTATGATACCTTATATGTTCCTGAGGTAACTCGGAACCTTGTATCAGGACCAAAGTTAGACATGGACGGTTTTATTGTTTCCCATGGTCATCGCAAACTCTCTATCCTCTATGATTCTGTTCTTTATGGTACTGGTGTTCTGCATGGTGGTCTCTATAGATTAGAACTAGATGATGGCTTTTCCAAATCTTTGTTGTCATATAATATTAATGAATCACTCACAAAGATGGAAGAGAAACGAGACTTAGAGACTTCATCCATGTTGTGGCATCAGCGTTTAGGCCACATTTCAAAAGAACGATTAAATCGTCTCATAAAGGATGAAGTCTTACCTCATCTCGATTTCTCTGATTTTGGAACATGTGTCAAATGTCTTAAAGGTAAAATGACATTAGCGAATAAGAAAGGTGCCACTAGGAGCTCTAATTTATTAGAACTCATTCACACTGACATTAGTGGTCCCTACCAAATCGCTGGCATAACAGGACATACTTCATTTATCACTTTCATTGATGATTATTCTCGTTACATGTACTTGTATCTTATTAAGGAAAAATCTGAATCTCTTACAACTTTTAAAGATTATAAGGCTGAAGTTGAAAAGCAATTAGATCGTCAGATTAAAGTTGTGAGATCAGATAGAGGCGGTGAATATTATGGAAGACATACTGATGTGGGACAAGCTCCTGGTCCATTTTATGAGTTTTGTAAGGGCCAGGGGATTGTGAACCAATACACCATGCCTGGTACACCTAAGCAGAACGGTGTCGCTGAAAGAAGAAATCGTACCCTTATGAACATGGTGCGCAGTATGTTAGCCAACACTAATTTACCATTATTCCTCTGGACTGAAGCGTTAAAAGCAACTGTTCATATACTCAATAGAGTTCCTTCTAAGTTTGTCCCTAAAACTCCTTATGAACTTTGGACAGGAAGGAAACCGAGTCTTAAATATATGAAAGTATGGGGCTGCATTGCTGAAGCAAAACTTTACAATCCTTTCCTAAGGAAACTTGACCCTAAAACAGTTACCTGTTTCTTTATCGGGTATCCTGATAATTCAAAGGGTTATCGTTTCTATTGTCCTTCTCATGTCACCCATATTGTTGAAACCAAGCGTGCTGCGTTCCTGGAGGATTTCAAGGTCAGTGGGAGCAGTACCAACCCTTACGAAGAATTGCAAGAAGTACAAGACGCGGGGGGGGGAGAGACTCGTCGCTTACCATTACTCCGATTACTCCTCTTGTACCCAATGCAACTACTGCACCTGAAGCTACTGCACCAACTCCAAATTTACCTCTACAATCAGAACTCATTATACCTCATAACGAAGGCACATCAAACGCTCAACACCAAGACAACGCTGAACCCGATAATCCACTCAGGAGGTCATCTAGGCAAAGAAGGCCTACTAATTGGGATGGTTATGTTACCTACCTGACTGAAATGGATCCCAGAAAGCTCAATGATCCTATCTCTTACAATGAAGCCATAAGCAGTGATCAGTCTTCTGAGTGGAATAAAGCAATGATTGAAGAGCTTGAATCCATGAAGAAAAATGACGTTTGGGATTTGGTAGAATTACCCAACGGTGTGAAACCCGTAGGATGTAAATGGGTGTTCAAAACAAAACTGGATCCGAATGGGAACGTTGAACGCTACAAAGCGAGATTGGTTGCAAAGGGCTACACTCAGAAAGAGGGAATTGATTATCAAGAGACGTTTTCACCTGTCTCTCGTAAAGATTCATTAAGGATCGTCATGGCCCTAGTAGCTCATTTTGATTTGGAGTTACATCAGATGGACGTTAAAACCGCTTTCCTTAACAGAGACTTGGACGAAGATGTTTACATGAAACAACCTGAAGGCTTTAAACCTGAAGGTCAGGAGCATCTAGTCTGTAAGCTGAAGAAATCCATTTACGGGTTAAAACAAGCATCACGTCAGTGGTATCTCAAGTTTGATAAAGTCATGAAGAAACAAGGTTTTATGAAGAATCAAGTGGATCAATGCACCTACCTCAAGATGAGTGGGAGCAACTTTACTATACTTGTCCTTTATGTAGATGATATTCTATTGGCAAGTAATAGTTTAGACATGCTGCATGAGTCGAAGCGGTTACTCTCGCATAACTTCGACATGAAGGATCTTGGAGATGCTTCTTACGTCATTGGCATCGAAATTCACCGAGATAGACACAAAGGGATCTTAGGATTGTCCCAAAAGGCTTACATAGATCGTGTCCTTACACGTTACAACATGCAACAGTGCAAACCCTCCGTCGCTCCAGTAGTTAAAGGAGATGTTTTCGGTTCATTCCAGTGTCCGACAACAGAGGTTGAGAAGGAGCAAATGAGCCAGATACCTTACGCGTCAGTAGTCGGGAGCCTGATGTATGCTCAAGTCTGTACTTGCCCAGATATCGCTTATATTGCTGGAATGCTAGGCCGTTATCAGACTAATCCTGGCCTAGATCACTGGAAAGCAGCTAAGAAGGTACTTCGATGTCACACCCCAACCGATGGCGGAAACATCGGAGTGAGACGAAGAAATATTGCTCATCACACATAACGCTAAATTGTGACAATAGAATTAAAGATAAATTGATTTCCTTCATAAATAAATGTTACAATACAAGAAATTTGAAATACAACATGTTAAATACAAAAAGAGCAATACGTCAACAATTATGACATTTATACAACGTATTTAATCTAAACGTCTATATGTGTATCTAGGTATCAACGCTACTTCATTTCATGGCATCATCATCCTCAACCTGTAACATGTTTAAAATAAAGTTCAATGCAAAAGCAAAGGCGAGTATACAAGTTTGGTACGTACATACAAAAGATAAGTTTTAAACAATTCTTCATAGCAAGCATGTGATTCAAGATAAACATAAAAACATGGCATGTGTCTAACATATCAAACCAAAAGAGACGCAAGATGCTCATGACATAACCACAAGTTACGGGCGGCGGGTCGTCATTCCTATAGCGCTACATATGTCACGGTTAGGCTCGTACGAAGTTAATGATAAGTTCAGCACATAAAGTTTCACCCAAGTTTAAAGTATCAAGCAATCACGTATACAAGCATGTTATAGGAATGTTCATGTGTTTAAGCAAAATGTTCATGTGTAAGTTGTTGATAAGTAAACATGTTACACCCCAAAAGTGGTAAAAGTAAAAGGGGGAAATACGAGTATACTCACAAAGTTGCATACGCTTTCCAATTATCCAATTATTGACGAGTTGATGAGGTTAAAAGATTGAATGTGTAAGGGTTGAAGTTCAAGTATGCTTAGGGTCGAGATTCGGTATTTAAAACAACATAAAATTAAGATATGAGAATAACATGTGAAAATAATCATCTTCAACACTTAACACTTGTATGACACTTGGTAACCACAAGGGTTATGATAATGTTTTCATGAGTTGAACACCCATAAGAATCACAACAAGGTTTAGGTCTTATATGATGTCCTACTACTTTAACATATAAACACAAGTTCAACATCAAAGGTTCGAATGAGTGTATATATATATCTAGGTTAAGTATTACATATTATTTAGTCCAATAATTCAAGTAGGAGGTAGAAGATTAGGATCTTCATTTAGGCACCTCGAGTTATCATAGATGTCATGTATGGGGTAGGAAGAACATGCTTCCATTTAGGAACCCCTTGAATGTTCACCACTTCACTTTGATGTAAAAACAACCAAGGAGGGTCACGAACTAGGATTAGCACAATAACATAAACAACCTAACTATAGAGAAATCATCAAATCATGTGAGGATTGTATGTAGGACAACCCAAGTTGTTCCATAATCACTCATTCATCAAGATCTAAGCTTGACATGATTTGTGGGTTAAATACCCTAAACAAAACAGAATATTATAAGGTTTAATCCTCTGATTTCAAGTGTCTCAACCTTGTTTTTAAGCTTAACCAACCATGAGATAGGTTGTAAAAAAATTTTTGTGTGATTTTTAGCTATTTTTAGGCATTTTTGGTGTGTTCACATTGGTTCTCGCGGTTCTCACAATAAGAGGTGGTTCTCGCATGATCTTCTCCCTATATATATATATATATATCAATTAATTTTTAACTTAAAAATTTGGTCGAACTTCCTAATATTATAAACTAATTATTATAACAAAAACGTTACACAATAATATAATAGTATTAATTATAATATAACACCTCTGTACAAATCTTATAACAAAAAAACAATTGAATTTATCATGCCAAAGAATTAAATAATATTATAATTTATGAAACAAATGATACGCTCGTCAATAACACACATATTCAATTGTGTATTAGGATTATAATATTATTATATTTAAAGTTTACTTTTATTAATACTATTACACATTGCCCTATATATTAATGGGTGTACCTATTTGCACACTCATTTGCAAAGAGCCATATTGGGTGTACCTATTTGCACACTCATTTGCCTATTGGCACACAAAAAAGTTATTTTTTGTCTTATATGCACACACTGCAGTGTCGAGCTGTGGCCAAAGCGCACCGTTTTGGTCCGGTCAACAAGACAAAGACTGACGGGTGTCTTACGGGTCTGTTGACCGGACCAAAACGCCGAACTTTGGCCGCGTTTTGATCCTGTCAACCAGACAAAAGACTGACACCCGGTCTGGTTGACAGGACCAAAACGCGGCCAAAGCTCGGCGTGTTGGTCTGCTCAACAGACCCGTCAGTTTTTGTCTGGTTGACCGGACCAAAACGCCGCGCTTTGGCCACAGCTTGACACTGCAGGGTATGCACATAAGACAAAAGACATCTTTTTGGGGGCTATCTACACACTTGGTTTGTAGATAGTTTGAGCCATATTAATAAGTCAAGGAAATGAACAGTAGTTATATTATAGTATAATAAAATATTTTTAATAGTTCTATTATTTTAATATTATAATAGTTTTATTATTTTAATATTATAATTATAGTAATTGTTATTTTCTTTACTTTTTAAGTTTGATAAGCTTGTTGTTAACCGTTACTTGTATCAAAAATACCGGTTCGTTATCGGTATATGAAGGTAAAAACCTCAAGGGTAGTGATGAGCTCCGTGCCAACTGATACCGAATCGGTATTGGTACAGAAAATACCGGTTACGGTGACGGTATCAGTATATAAAGGTAAAAACCGGTACCAGGAACGCCAAACGTCAGTACCAAACTGATACTTAGGATCTTTCGGTTCATGAAATTCGGTACCGGTACCCGTTACTATTTGCTCATCTGACTACGGGTTTCTACCGAACAACATCATTACCATACAACTTTTTTGGTTGATTTTCTTTCGGTTATTTTTTAGTGTTTTTTTCTACATTTTTTTTTTTGTCAGCGATTTCGTGTGTAACGCGCTCGTAGTGATTTCAAACACATATAAGCATGGGCGAAGTATAGAAGGGGCGGGAGGGAGCGCCCGACCCCCCGAACTTTTCGCTCAGTAGTGTTATATATGTGGTTTTCGTATAGAAATTTTGGGTATATACGTTTTCGACCCCTCGGTTCTATAGAAAATTTTGGGTATATACGTTTTCGACCCCTCGGTCATTCGGGTCAAGCTTCGCCACTGCATATAAGCACAGATTAAATAATAAAATAAGTTCGCCACAACGCGGCGGGGGTTTTTATAAAAATATAGTTTATATTTCTTTCAACTCATGTGATAAAATAAAATTCATGAATTTATGAATGTATAGATTATAATATTTACTTTCTTTAACTTGGTGATAAGGATCATATAAAAGTTTATAATTTATATTTTTTTATATTCAACCCGTGTAATACATGGGTTAATAACACCTACAAATTAAAATAATTGTCCATCTAAATTATTTTATTTAACCCGTGTAATACACGGGCTTATAAGCTAGTATATAATATTGTGCTATATTTTATATAAAAAAAATCCTTAACTGCCATTTATCTATATAAATTTGTGCTATAATGTATTGTATTATTTTGTTGATTCTTAGCCATGGCGGTCTAATAGACCGATAGGAGACACGGCTTGGTTGCGTAACAAGTCAAAAATATAATTTTTTTTATACGGGTATATACTTGTGCCATAAACAAGTAGTTTGAACATGTAATGTAACATAACATAAAATGAAATGCTTGATAAAGTAACGGAAAACGAGTACAACGTAAATTGTCGACTCTACTGCAACGCGTGGGTTTCCCACTAGTTACACATTACACATTTTCAATTACACCCCTAAGATGTTAGGCAATATACAAAACTAAGGTATTAATATAGTTTGACATTTTCATGTATTAAAATACCAAATAATACAAAGAATCCTACTTAGAGTCTTAAAATTAGTGTAAAATTACTATAGTATACGTCTCAAATCCTGCATATAGTAAAAACAGACTATTTGTTTACCTGCAACTGAACTAAACCTGAAACTCTTAGATGTTAAGTTAGATTTCGTTTAACCACAACTTATATTAATTGAAACATGAGTTGGAAATTTCAACAAATTTGTTTACCCTAATTATTAGCATAAAAAGCATAATAGCATGGAACTGTTGTCCGTCAAGAATTATACCAACGTTGTCAGCAATTATGGTGGTGAAACACAAAAATGTCAAAAATAGAGATATTTTATTTAGCATAATAGCTTAGAATTCTGATTTTTTTTTCTAAGTAACTTTTTTAGATTACTATCTTTATTTAGATGATATTTTATATTGTTTGTATTCACTTTCAAATCAAAGGTATTTTCCTTACCATATATGATCTATATATATATATATATATCATGTAAAAAATAGAGAAAATATTAGATAATTCGTATATCATAAAGAAAATAGGTACCGTATCATTAGACCAATAGGTCATGGGTGTTAAAACTTTGTAACTTCGATTTTAGCTACCTAGAACCATCTAAAGGAACTTCTCATCCTATAGGTACCGTCAATAATCCCTTCGACATCAGTGATAAATGTTGTTTTTGTCGATCAATGTTATTTTCAACAAAGTATCCGTCGGAGAAAATGAAACTCTACGATCCGTTGGTAATCTGTCTTAACTATAAAGACGAGATTTCTTGCTAGGCTTTGCAGTCATTGTCTAGGATTTTAGTTTTGCAACGCTTGGTCCCAATGCTCCTTTCCCCATACCTTCTAGTAGTTGTATGGTTCCATTTCATCATGTTGATTCACCGAAGTCATGTGGAGAATGAACAAAATGTATAAATTTTATTTCCACGGATAATAGTAGCTTACAATATTACACATGTGCCTGGCAATCACAACAGCCTAAACTATTGAAATCCCACAATTAAAAAGGCTAAAGAAAACACTAGAGATCAACATTAACTACAACAAACACAATCAAAAGTAAGAAATTCAAATACTTTCCATGATATAGGAAACAAACACAAGAACCACTTCAGAGTGACCAACTAGCATTCCTTGATTACATCCAAGCCAAACTAGTGGGGGCACATGTATATCGTAAGGCACTGCCTGTGCTTAACGTTATAAACTCCTGCACAGTTATTGTTAACGGAACAAGCTGGACTACTTCCCGCCTTTAAAGCACCCAGAGATATAACGTTTTTCTCATCAAGAAGCCGCCTATGTTCTTCAGTGTCCATTAGAATCTCTTCACTTTCTTCTACTAGTGAGTGGCATTCTGTGATAGTGCCATTGCACTGGTTAGCATCGTAATGATTTGATAATGATCCATGAGAATTATTGATCATCATCATGACGAATGATAGTACAAAGATGACACCGGTGAATACTCTAGTTGCCATGTCTTCTTGTTTTAGAAGAAATTGTGTTGATTTGTTAATGCTTATAAAGGAATAATGCAAGGGTATGGTGTTTTCACCATGGGTAAAGATAATGTTGAAAATTGAATGTGTGATTCAAGGTAGTTTACTAGACTTTAAATCATGCGTGTTAATTCTTTAACTGACCCGTTGGAAGGGATATCTACTCTTCCATTAGCCGACATTCTGGTCTTTGGATGGGTAGGAGGAAAACATGCTGGTGTTGATCTAACAGGGGTTTCCCCGCTTGTGAGCTTAGGGGGTATTGCTTTCATGGTGGGTCAGACAGCTTTAAAGGCTGCTTTGGGTAACGTGACCAAACACGAGAAAGCGTGTCTTGACAACCAACACGTGTTATTCCATTTGCTTTTGATACTTTTGGTTTCTGGCGCCAGAGGCTGTGGACCTACTTAGTCGAGTTCAAAGGGTCATGCATAGTAATATTATGACCCCGGTATCTATGGACGTAATTTTTAAAAGACTTAGGGTATCCGGGGCACCAGCGGGGAGTGGCCTCGGTGACCCTATTCCCCCAGCGGGAACACCGCCGCCATCCCTGCGGTGACCCAAATCGGGGAGGTGGGTCGGGGGGAGTTCACCGAAGAAGGAAGGGGGAGAGTGTGGGGCCAGCCTCTTTTCAAACCAATCAAATTATTCCTTTTTTTTTTTTAAATAAAAAAACAAGTCACCTAAGAGCATTCACATCCAAACCATCAAATTATACATACATTCCACTAAAAAACAACTCCTATATAAGTATATTTTCACTAAAAACAAATACTTTTTCTCTCTCCTTTCAATTAAATAATATTATCATTACATTTTTCTCTCACTTCCACTCACAACCACTTTCAAAATATATTAAAAAATTATAACGGGTGAACAGTGTCCCCCTAAATATACAGATGAACAGTAACATTTTCTCTCTCTTCTACTCACAACCACTTTTTATACCCTTTATAATATAAAAACCTCTCCTCACATCATTTGATGGTTAGAATGTGAATGCTCTAATAGGGGAGTGCCGCCATCAAATTGGGGTGTGAGAGGAGTTTAAGAGGGGAGTTGACGTGGCATAACCTGATTGGGTGTGCGTAAGAGAGGGGACTCCCCTCTTAGGGGAATGCCCCTCTCACCCTTAGTTTTGTTATTCAAAAAGGGGTAGCGGCGCAGCTTATTGCCAGTTTACAAACTATCTCGATGTAAATTGTGATTCAAAGTTATAAAATATCATACTTTTTTATTTAAGAAATAAATGATATTTGTATTATTAGGTCAAAGTTATACATGATGTGAAGTTCTATGCCCTACTAGTCTGGCCTACCGTCACTTCGGATGGGTACAGAATTGACATTTTTTGTAGTTTGATAGCGAATGAATGATTGAATGAATAACTCTACTGGTTTATTTCTTAGGGTGTAGGGAGTGGGCGGCAAACCCACTCGGCAAAGTGAGTTTGCCACTCGGTAACACCACCACCAACACTAGTTTGCCACTCAAAGTTTACCAAATCGGTGGTGGGTTGACGATGCGGTGAGGGGAGGAAGGAGAGAGAGAGAGAGGGGGTGTGTGGGTGGGGTCTATGTCATCTCTCAACCAATCACACATTTTTTTTTAGTTTACCACTTCACCAAATGTCTAAACCATTGTCAACACTTTTCACCAAAGTTTAAACACTTTTCACTTATTGACGTGGCGCACTCTGATTGGTCGGTTTTTTGGTTTGCCACTCCAAAGTGTTTAACCACTCCTTACACCCTTATGACTATACACTTGTAACAGGTTGACAGGTTAAATAATAGGCATAGTGCAACCCGTTATGAAGGACTTAAACGGGTTGATAAACTATAAACGCATTGACGGGTCGTAAATAGGTTGTAGCAAGTTGTAAATGGGTTAAACGTGTGACACAAGTGAATCCGACGTCGTAATTTCGTCCAGAGAGATACTAGGCCATAAGGAGTGTCCCAAGTCGTATGATATGATGTTATCAACGCGTTTTGGTTGATTTTTTTTTGAACGGCCAACGAATCCTCCAAATGGGCTGCAGGCGACATTCACAACATCGGGATACACTCGTCTTCCGAACCGGGGAAAACTCTCACCTAGGGTCGAAGCCCGTGAACACTCGCTCGGAGGCACGACAGTGCGGTGAGGTAAAACCCGCTTAGTTCAAGGATCGAACTAGCGATCGCCGCCTATTCGCCTAATCTCCCATCATCATCAGGTGCCGCATAAACTAAATGCTCGGGGCAAGAATTGAACCAGGGTCACAACCAACTGGGGTGTCCCAGTTGGCCAGTCCCACCCCACTCTTTCATAGAGACCCGGGTTCGAATCTTGGTGCCCGCATACCCACGGCCAGGCTCTTCGGATTCCGGTTGGGGTATTCACCGCCATGCAGTATTGGGACGGTACTAGCTGCGGAGTGAGAACACTCCGGCGGATGGGAGGTCCGTGCAATTACCCCCCCCCCCCCCCCCACCAGGGTCACTTGGAACACCAAATATTATGATTCAAAGTTGTAAAATATCATGCTTATTTATTTAAGGAATAATGATATTTGTATTATTAGGTCCACCTTAGCTTTGCTGGAAGCAGCCTCTCTATTCCTACGGAGTAGAGGTAAGACTGTCTACATCTTACCCCCCTCAAACTCTACCTTAACTTTGCTATTTGTGGGATTTAGTGAGTATGATGATGATGATTTATTATTAGGTCCATCACTTTTACAAAGTTATACATGTGAAATTCTATGCCCTGCTAGCCTGGCCTACCGTCACTTCGGATGGGTACAGCTAAGGTGTCAATCGTAAAAAACGCAGGGGTTGTTCAAAATTTTTCCATTACACATTCTATATAAAACGCAAAATAGAGGTCGCTCCGCCAATGTCTATGGTGATTTAGCATTTACATCCTAATAAGCCTTGAAGGATTTGGGCAAGTTTGAACTATTTTCTTGGGATATAGATCACATGAGTAAATTGCCATTTTAGTCCCTGAGTTTTGTCCAAATTTGCCATTTTGATCCAAATAGTTTTATTTTCCCCCTTGGGTCCCTGACTTTTACATTTTGTTGCCATTTTGATCACTTTGCCTAACTCCATCCAAAAACCCAGTTTGTAACAGGGGTATTTTGGGGATTTCCTTAAAAAATGTTTTCAGTTGCCATTTTGATCCAATTCCAAAAAATTCAAAAAAATTCCAAAAAATAAAAAAAAATTCTAAAAAATTCAAAAAATTCTAAAAAATCTAAAAAATTCTAAAAAATCATAAAAATTCTAAAAAATTCAAAAAAATTCTAAAAATCATAAAAATTCTAAAAAATCAAAAAATTCTAAAAAATCCAAAAATCATTAAATGTTTCGGCACGAACCGTTTCGACCCGTACCGTTTCGAACCGAACCGTTTCGACCCGTACTGTATCGAACCGAACCGTTTCGACGCGAACCGTTTCGAACCCGTACCGTATCGAACCGTACCGTTTCGACGCGAACCGTTTCGAACCCGAACCGTTTCGAACCGTACCGTTTCGACGCGAAGCGTTTCGACCCGTACCGTTTCGACCCGTACCGTTTCGAACCGAACCGTTTCGACGCGAACCGTTTCGAACACGAACCGTTTCGACCCGTACCGTTTCGACCCGAACCGTTTCGACCCGTACCGTTTCGAGCCGAACCGTTTCGAACCGTACCGTTTCGACGCGAACCGTTTCGACCCGAACCGTTTCGACCCGTACCGTATCGAACCGAACCGTTTCGACGCGAACCGTTTCGAACCCGAACCGTTTCGAACCGTACCGTTTCGAACCCGAACCGTTTCGAGCCGAACCGTTTCGAACCGTACCGTTTCGACGCGAACCCTTTCGAACCGAACCGTTTCGACGCGAACCGTTTCGAACCGAACCGTTTCGACCCGTACCGTATCGAACCGAACCGTTTCGACCCGTACCGTATCGAACCGAACCGTTTCGACGCGAACCGTTTAGAATTATTTGGATTTTTTAGAATTTTTATGGTTTTTTAGAATTTTTTTGATTTTTATATTTTTTTGAATTTTTTAGATTTTTTATGATTTTTTAGAATTTTTATGATTTTTTAGAATTTTTTAGATTTTTTTGAATTTTTTAGATTTTTTTGAATTTTTTAGAATTTTTTAGAATTTTTTGGAATTTTTTTGAATTTTTTTGATTTTTTGGAATTGGATCAAAATGGCAACTGAAAAGGTTTAAATTGAAAAGAGTAACTGGGTTTTTGGATGGAGTTAGGCAAAGTGATCAAAATGGCAACAAATGTAAAAGTCAGGGACCCAGGGGGGAAAATAAAACTATTTGGATCAAAATGGCAAATTTGGACAAAACTCAGGGACTAAAATGGCAATTTACTCTAGATCACATTCTCTCAAGATCTTGGCTTCCTTTGAAATATTTTTAGGAAAACTGATGTACTTTGAAGACGAGGATGATGAAGGTAGAGAGAATGTAGAGAGAGAGATAATTAAGGGTGAAATTAAGGAGGAAATGAGCAAAATGGAAATTTCACACTAAAATAAACGGTCAGACTTGGTCAAACTAACAAAAGTTGCCCAGGGGGACTCAAATGGTAGCACCTTCTATATGACCGGGACTCAAGGAGCAAAATTTTAAGTTTGGGGACTCGACGTGACACCGGCCAACATAATCAGGGACGCAAATTGCAGTTTACTCTACACTTTTATCATGTTCAATCTTTTATTAATAAAACATAATGAGATTAAAGTTTCTTATTTTACATGTCTTAAACGAATAAAAATATAAGAGAAAAGTACCCAGATAGTCCCTGTGGTTTGCCCATTTTTCACCTTTAGTCCCTAACTTTCTAAAATTACACCTATAGTCCCCTACTTTTTTAATTTTGTTCCCGGATAGTCCCTGACGCGTAACTGGGTTAGCTTTTGATGTTAGGTGCGTGTGAAATGACAAAAATACCCTTACTGTGAAATTAATAGCTAAAAGTTAAAAGAAATATAATTAATATTTTATAATTTATGTGGGACCCACCATCCACCCCACCCACTTCATCTTCCTCACTCCACCCCACCACCACCACCACCACCACCATTTCCATCTCCAGCTTCGAACAAGAATTCCATCAGGCCTGTTATGCCAAAATCTAGGTGAAAACTGAATATTTAAATTCAAAATATCCAATTTTTTGATTTTTTGAGTTGCATGTTTATTGTAAAGTACTAATTGTGCCAGTTTAATGGAGTCATTTGTACCATTTGGAGGGTTCTTTTCGCTGCCAACTGACATCAGAAGCCCATTAAGGTGTTCAAATCACCATCAGACTCTTTGGGTATAAAGTTGAGAATCTATTGGGGGTAGAATAGACAAAACAATTAATAAATTGGTAACCATATGTACTGCAATACTAAAGGTAGCACCTTTAACAAATTAACATCCTAAATTGAAGAAAACTCCCACCTGTTGAACTGTGCCCCTTTTCACAATGCGAACACCACACAAAACACACGTGAATCACAGCCTGTGAAGGTAATTTTATTGATTCCATGTCGAGTGCGGTGGTGGTTGTGGCGGGATTGTTGTGGTTAAGGGGGGGTAGACCTGTGTGGGGGGTGGGTGGTGGTTGTGGCGGGATTGTTGTGGTTACCGGGGGGGGGGGGGGGGGGGGGGGGGGTAGATGGTAGTGGTTGAAGGTGGAGATGGTGGTGGAGGTGTGGAGTGGGGAAGATGAAGTGGGTGGGGTGGTGGGTCCCATATAAATTGTAAAGTATTAATTAAATATCATTTTTAACTTTTTAGTAATTAATTTGATTGTAAGGGTATTTTTGTCATTTCAAATGCACCTAACAACAAAAACTAACCTCCATCCATGTCAGGGACTATCCGGGAACAAAATTAAAAAAGTTGGGGACTATAGGTGTAATTTTAGAAAGTTAGGGACTAAAGGTGAAAAATTGACAAACCACAGGGACTATCCGAGCATTTTTTCTCAAAATATAATAAGAAAAATAGAAAGCAAACTCAATTATTCTTTATATTAAAGAAATAAAATAATTGAATTGACTTGTAGGGTGAGTGGTTGACCCATTCTCACAAATTATGCATGTGAAGCTCAAAAACTTATGGGATGGTGACTCTCCACTTGTATGTGTACGGAATTTTATTTTCCTTTTAACAACCGAACACTAAATAAATATATAGAGAGAGCCCATCAAGAAGCTGGGGAGAATATTACACTGAACAAAACATAAACCGAACATAATTACATAAGGTCAACAACATCAAAACTCAACCAGTTCTCCCACGTAGGGGCTGTACTATTGGACCTATGACTTAGCCAAACAACGTCTTCTTTAATCATATCGACGGCTTTTCTTGTCACACCCGCATCAGAGGCGGAAACACGTGGTGTGACTTGATCGGCTTTCATTGCATACAATGTAAGTAAACGAACTATATGAAATAAAACGTGCACGATGTTCATCCATTACCATAATAAAAGTTATACGTCATAAGTTGTTTGATCATAAAGAAAACATAAGTTAATAGGTTTTACAAAATAACTTGTTCAAAATACAGTTTTTAAATAACAAGGCTTTGCATCCTGTGTCTTGTTCGAAGACAGGATATACAGACCAAACCCTTCCAAAATGTGGATGACATCGACTTCTTGACAAACTTGAAACCTTCTGCACCAAGATCCACTTAATTACCTGAAATACATGTAAGTTTAAAAACATCAACAAAAGTTGGCGAGTCATGTGTTTTTAATTTCGCATCAAATGAATCTTAAAAACATTTGAAAGTCCATGTATCGAAAACTGGTATGTAAAGCGTCAATGAACTTGTTGATCATTAATGTTTTGCAAGGACATTAATATGTTGCCGACATAGGAAGCACTCAACCCATAGACGATTTAATGTTGATTATCCTCGACTGGGACACAAAAGCACTCCAAATGGTTCCACATGGACTCGTGAGTGGGGCTCGCCCGTACCCGATAGATCTACCCTTTTTGTTACTTAGTCCTTAACAGGATTAATGGTGCCTAAGTTTCACGCCTATTCGTACATGATCCGATATTTCATTCCATAGCTTAACCATACCATAGTAAGCAGGTATTTCCCCCCGAGAGTTATAAAAGCGAAACATTTAAAAGAAAAGGGAGGCTTGAACTCACAAGTTTGTGTCCGTAATTTTGTGCTAGCAAATCGGGTATCCAAAAGCGCGTAATAACCTACTAGTGCTCTAACTCATTAGACACTTGGGTTTATGATAAATCGTGTACACGTTGCTCATCTTGAACATTATTGTATTTGTATTTGTTATGTATTTGGAACCCTTGTGTATTTTAAATATGTTTTTTTTCGTATGTTTGATTTAATATAATATATACACACTTATTATATATATATATATATATATAGAAAAAGTATATTGTACATTACGGCTTAACGTACTTTACGTACAACAACGTGCGTGATTTGTTCTATAACATGTGTGACTAATGTTTTCAATATGCGTGATTATAGTGTTTCAACATGCGTGATTTTGGATTTTTGAGTTATAACGTGCGTGATTTTAAAATGAACGTGCATAATTACCTGTCGTACGTGATGTAACACCCCGAAAACGGGTTTGGTAATCAAACCCCGTTAATACTAAAAGACGGGTAAAGTACCGTTAGTGGCAAAAGTAACCCGATAAATATTAGAATTTAAATAAATAATCCTAATATTAATTAAAAGGCGGATAAGAACTTTCAAGGAATAAAAGGGATAAAATGCCCGAGTTAACGGAGCTTAAAATAAACGGGTTAGGACTTCCGGGACTCACGAAGTTAACTAGGGGTAATTGTAACACCCCAAATTTCGTATGATATAAATAATATTATAATCACGATGTTGAGTAACGGAAAACGGTAAATATAGATTTGTACCGTAAGAAAGTAATGATAAGTTTAATAAATATATATATATATATATATATATATAGGGAATGGATATATAGGAAACCATTTATTAGTGAGAAAACTAAGGAAACCAACCTTTTCACCATTGATCTAGGTAATCTAATGGTTGAGGAAAAAGAAGACTTAAATCATTATTTTTATTCCATTGTAAATGCAAAGAGGGGTATATTTGTCCAAAAGAAGTCAAAGTAAGTACAAACCATATATTAAAATATCTCTTTCTCTCTCTTCTTTAATTGTCACCATCACCATCAAACCATTATCATTCTCTCTCTTTCTTCTTTCTTCTTTTTGAGAATTCAAAATATCTCTTTCTCTCTCTTCCTTCTTCTTCTTCTGTAAATTCACCACCACCACCACCATCATCATCATCATCATCCATTCTCTCTCTCTTTCCATGTTTCAAAATAAACACCAAGAACACACACAAGTGTGTGTGAGAGAGTTCAGGAGGTAGAGAGAGATTTAAGAGAGAAGTCTCGCCGGAGAAGAAGAAGTCTCGCCGGAGAAGAAGTCACCATCATCATCATCATCCATTCGCCGGAGAAGAAGAAGTCTCGCCGGAGAAGAAGAAGTCTTGCCGGAGAAGAAGAAAAAGGTGCTACGGTGAATTGTGTTCATCTCGAACAAGAAGCAAGTGCAGAAGCAGATTTGAAGATGAACATGAGAGAGAAGCAGATTTGAAGATGAACATGAGAGAGAAGCAGATTTAGAGAGAGGAACAACAATCTTCATCGTGTTCATCTCGAACACCAAGAACACACGCACAAGTATATGAGAGAGAAGCATGTTTGAACCTAATTTACCTTGATTTTAGATAGAGAGACAACAATCTTCATCGTGTTCTCGAACACCAAGAACACATACACAGGTGTGTGAGAGAGAAGCAGGTTTGAACTAAGTGGTCTAGTAATGGTAAATGTTTATGTAGTTACAGGTTTTTGTTTTTTGTATTAAAATCATGTTTATGTAGTAATGATCTCGTTCATTTTATATATAAAAAGTAGTTCTTTTTGCTGCTACATATGTTGTAACAATGTTACACGTGTTACTTATGTTAAAATCAACCCTTTCTTGGACACAAAAGGAGCTACACATATGTAACACATGTTTGTAACGTGTGTTACACTGGAGGTTTTACTTAGTAACCTTTTTTTTGTTAAGGCTGTTGTTAATATGTTTTTGTGTGCACAAAATGGTCTACTAATGGGTAAATGTTTATGTAGTTTACAGGTTTTTATTTTTGTATTAAAATCATTTTTATTTTTTTGATATTATCAGTTGTTCTTAGCTTACAAGTTGAAATGTTGAAATGTAATTTTAAATGGGTTGAAACTTATTTTAAATGGGTTGTTAGTTGAAATGTCTTGCTAGCATAATTAGCTACATATGTTGTAATAATGTTACACGTGTTACTTATGTTAAAACCAGCCCTTTCTTGGACACAAAAAGGAGCTACACATATGTAACACATGTTTGTAACGTGTGTTACACTGGAGGGTAACACATCTAAAACAATTGTTGTGGGGAGCACAACTGTCCAGTCTAGAAAACAAAAACAAAAGCTATACGACGTCAAACAAATACGAAAGGTTGTGCTAACATATGTTACATGTTTGTTTAGTGCTTGCAGCGAGGGAGTTGGTTCTACCGGATAGTAGTTGTTTGAAGTGTATGGTAACTGTTTACATATGTAACCTTTTTTTGGGTGGTTTTGCTTAGTTTTTTTTTTTTTTATGTGTGAAATGATGCAGATAAAAACTCAAAATTTGGGGAGTCTTCAAGTTCAGGGCATAATTGGGTAGAAGGTAACTAGTGTTAGTTATGTTACTACTATTGTTTTTTAATTAGTAAATTAAAAATACTGGACTGTAACTTGTGTTATTATGACTTGACCATAGCAGTTGCAGCCAAACGAGAAGGGATCTTGGCAGGAAGATGGAGAAACCGATGAAGAAGGGGAACAAGAAGTCGATGAAGGGCAGGTGGTGGGTACATTTGACGTTGTACAGAAGTTACCCTCTAGTGTAACACATGTTACAAACATGTGTTACATATGTTCAACCCGTTTGTTACCAAAAATCGGGGCTGCACATATGTAAGACATGTTTGTAACTTATGTTACACTAGAGGGTAGCACATGTATGATCATTTTTGGATCATTTGTATATATTTAAGTCTGTATAAACCTACAACATCGAAACCCCCAAAAAGGTTACACATGTTATGACAGAATGGGAAATGTGTAGCAGCGTTCAATACTGTTGTTTCACTCTATAGTGTGTAACATGTGTGACATGGCGTTTGTCGGCAAAACATATAACTTGTAAGGTGATACGGTTGTATCTTTAAAACATGTTTACCTATAAATACTTACATGTTACATGTTGTATCTTTAAAACATGTTTAAACTGGAAACTGGAAACACTTACAAAATATAAAGCAGAGTTACACAAGATGTAACATGTGTAAACTGGAAACACTTATGTAACCTTTCGGTGTAACACATGTTACATGTTGTATCTTAAAAAACATGTTTACCTATAAGTACTTAAAAAATATAAAGCATAGTAGGAACACAACTTTTAAGGATGTTACACACGTTGTAGAGAAGATGTTACATGTGCACACACAATTAACATGTGTAACATGGTGACAAGTGTCATGTGTGATCTTTTTTTGTTACCCTAGGGTGCTAAACGTATTACAACGTTCATAACGCACGTAAACTTATACTAACATCCATCCCTATGTCCACAGATGATCTAGAACATACTCCACATTACCATCTTTGCGAGTCTTCTAATGGCACTAAATTGTGGACACCGAATGTCAACGAGCAATATCATCCTATTAATGTTAAATCATACGTCACACCGGAAGAACTTCTTGCCATGTATAAGACTTATGACCAATATGATGGGTTCAATGTAAAAAATATACATTAATGCAGTTTTTTTATCTACTAATAACATTGTTAATAACAACTCTAGGTACATATGGTAACATGAAGTGTATCGTTTGTCCCTTTAATTCGTTACGCTAGTCTCATATACTTATAGTTACATATATTACTTGTTTGTTCATTGATATGACATTTTGGATGACGTAATGTTGTTACATATGTAATTTTACTAAGTTTAAATTGACACCAAAGGGACTGACATATGTAACACATGTTTATAACATATGTTACACTATGGGGCAACAAATGTAACACATGTATAGCCATCTTACACATGTTACATATGGTCTTCACAACAACATCCATCTTCACAGCACATAGCAGCCAACCAAAAAACACACCAACGTCAACATGAAAACTTGATGATGCGTTTTAATCCTTCGGCGGGCTTCGCTTCTTGATAACCATCTTCATCTTGAACACAAAACATCTTTTCACCTGTGAACAAAAACAAGTAAACAAGTGTTACAAAGTTGATGTTAAAAAAAACTGTTTTCATCCATTTGTAATAGAGACGTGTAAGTAGGTAAAAACCTGCTGTAACACGTGTTACATTCGATGTATCTTTACGTTGAGGAGGGGATTATAAAAAGAAAATGCACGTCCGAGTAAAAAGTTGTAACACGTGTTACAACGGTTGTTTACAGAACTTTCAAATAAGTGACAAGCCGGACGATAGCCAGTGGTACAAATGGATGTTTTGAAAAATCTAACACGTGTTGCGTTGGATGTATCTTCAAGCTGAAGATGGGATTATAAAAAGGAAAATGCACAACATTAAAAAAGTTGTAACATGTGTTACAACGGTTGTTTTAAGAACTTTCAAATAAACAAGTGTTGCAAAGTGGATGTTTTTAAATAACTGTTTAAATCAACGTAATAGAGACGTGTAAGTAGGTAATTTCCTTTTGTAACACGTGTTACATTGGATGTATCTTTACGTTGAGGATGGGATTATAAAAAGGAAAATGCACAGCTGAGTAAAAAGATGTAACACGTGTTACAACGATTGTTTTAAGAACTTTCAAATAAACAAGTGTTACAACGTGGATGTTTTAACACCTGTGAACAAAAACAAGTAAACAAGTGTTACAAAGTTGATGTTAAAAAAAACTGTTTTCATCCATTTGTAATAGAGACGTGTAAGTAGGTAAAAACCTGCTGTAACATGTGTTACATTTGATGTATCTTTACGTTGAGGAGGGGATTATAAAAAGAAAATGCACGTCTGAGTAAAAAGTTGTAACACGTGTTACAATGGTTGTTTACAGAACTTTCAAATAAGTGACAAGTCGGACGATAGCCAGTGGTACAAATTGATGTTTTGAAAAATCTAACACGTGTTGCGTTGGATGTATCTTCAAGCTGAAGATGGGATTATAAAAAGGAAAATGCACAACATTAAAAAAGTTGTAACACGTGTTACAACGGTTGTTTTAAGAACTTTCAAATAAACAAGTGTTGCAAAGTGGATGTTTTTAAATAACTGTTTAAATCAACGTAATAGAGACGTGTAAGTAGGTAATTTCCTTTTGTAACACGTGTTACATTAGATGTATCTTTACGTTGAGGATGGGATTATAAAAAGGAAAATGTACAGCTGAGTAAAAAGATGTAACACGTGTTACAACGGTTGTTTTAAGAACTTTCAAATAAACAAGTGTTACAACGTGGATGTTTTAACACCTGTGAACAAAAACAAGTAAACAAGTGTTACAAAGTTGATGTTAAAAAAAAACTGTTTTCATCCATTTGTAATAGAGACGTGTAAGTAGGTAAAAACCTGCTGTAACACGTGTTACATTTGATGTATCTTTACGTTGAGGAGGGGATTATAAAAAGAAAATGCACGTCTGAGTAAAAAGTTGTAACACGTGTTACAACGGTTGTTTACAGAACTTTCAAATAAGTGACAAGCCGGACGATAGCCAGTGGTACAAATGGATGTTTTGAAAAATCTAACACGTGTTGCGTTGGATGTATCTTCAAGCTGAAGATGGGATTATAAAAAGGAAAATGCACAACATTAAAAAAGTTGTAACACGTGTTACAACGGTTGTTTTAAGAACTTTCAAATAAACAAGTGTTGCAAAGTGGATGTTTTTAAATAACTGTTTAAATCAACGTAATAGAGACGTGTAAGTAGGTAATTTCCTTTTGTAACACGTGTTACATTGGATGTATCTTTACGTTGAGGATGGGATTATAAAAAGGAAAATGCACAGCTGAGTAAAAAGATGTAACACGTGTTACAATGGTTGTTTTAAGAACTTTCAAATAAACAAGTGTTACAACGTGGATGTTTTAAAAAAACTGTTTTCATCCATTTGTAATAGAGACATGTAAGTAGGTAAAAACAGTTAGTATTCGGATCAAAAGCCCCAAACAAGCAATCAAACTAACAAAAACAATTACTGTTCAGATCAAAAGCCTCAAACAAGCAACCAAACCAACCACAATTTTTTTTTGTAAAATAAACGAGATCATCAACGATTATATTATGGAATTTTTTAATGTAACTAATATATAACAACAACAACAACAACAAGAATCATTATCTCAATTCTAAATTTTTTTAATACATTTAAAATAAAAAAAATACCCAACAAACTATCAAATCTATTTTACTAATACACACATAAAATCATTCAACTTTTACCAAATAAATAACATTAAGACATGGAACCAGCCCACGTCATACTTGTGAGTATGTTCTTTGTGTTCTAACAAGTTTTTTTCTCAACCAAAACCCATGTAACCAAACGATTTCTGACCTGCTTCTCTCTCACACAATTGTGTGTGTTCTTGGTGTTCTAACAACTTTCTCTCTCTAAAACCCGTGAACCAAATGATTTCTGACCTTCTTCTCACTCACACACTTGTGTGTGTTTTTGGTCTTGGTGTTCCAATAACTTTCCCTCTCTAGAAACTCATGCAACCAAACGATTTCAGCCTGCTTCTCTCGCACACACTTATGTGTGTGTTCTTGGTGTTCTTCATGAACACGATGGAGAATCTTGTTTCTCTTTCTCTCACACGCTTGTGTGTGTGTTTTTGGTGTTTCTCTTTCTTTAACAATAACGATTCAGGCTTGCTTCTCTCACACACACTTGTGTGTGTGTTCTTGGTGTTTATATTGAATCATGAAGATAGAGAGAGAATGGATGATGATGATGATGGTGAATGTACAGAAGAAGAAGATAGAAAGAGAATGAGATATTTTGAATTCTCAAAGGTGTTATTTTAGAGAGAGAATGGATGATGATGGTTTGAAAAAGGTGATGGATGATGGGTTGAAAAAGGTGAAAAGTACAAAGCACAATCTTCAAAGAAAAAACAAAAAGACCAAAATACCCTTAAAGCATGGGTTTGGATGAGGTGATGTGAATGAATGTGGTCCACATATTCTAGTTTCCTAAGTTTTCTCAATAAAATTGGTTTTCTCCATATACTTACACTATATATATATATATATATCCTAAGTTAACTAAAGGAAAGATGACCAGTTTAGACTGTTAAGTGAGAATGTGACATGTTTTAAAGGTTAAAGGACTAAAAATGAAAATAAGAAATAAACATTTCTTATAACAAAATGAGTAAAGGAATGAAATTAGAGGCAATTATGATGATGTGATAAACTTGAGGGACTAAGGTTGCCAACATGGAAAATGAATTTAATTAAAACCAAAAAAATAATAATAATAATCACAACACACACACAAGGTGTGTGCTGCGATCGATCAGGAAAAGGGAAAAGAGGGTGTGAACCCTAAACCTCATGAAATCATCAAATTGGAAGGGGAATCAAGGGCTGATTGTATGCATGAACCAAGAATGATGATCCCTTAAGCATTTCTAACATCATGTAAGTCAAATTTTATGATTTGGTGATCTTGAAAAAAATTGGGTTATGATCAATTCGTGAATTGATATGAAATTAAGCATGATTGTGAATTAGAGTCACCAAATAGAACTTGTGTTGTGTGTAATTTTGAGTAATTTCATGATTAGAAGCAAAACCCACTTGTACAAGTAGTATGGTGATATATGATAATCTTGTAGTTGTGAAATTTGTGTAAGTATGATGAACTAGTAGGTGTGTGATGCATAATCATAGGTTAGATTGAAGGATGATATGAAATTTATGTAATTCTTAGTGGTGATGATGAATGAAGGTAAGAAATAGGAATGAAAGCATGATTTGGTTGTACATTGTGCATCAAACGGTGTACGCACACCAAGTGTTTGATGAAATGCATAGTGTAGGATAGTATGCGAAATTACATGCTAGCTAATGGATGAATATGTGTTGAGTATGGTAATGGTATAATTATTGATAGTTGAGCATAAGAGACGCGTAGTAGAAGGAATACATGAGAAGGTGTTGTTGATGGTATGATTTGGGTAGAAATGTGCATTAGGAACTTGTACCTTATGCTTGAACGGTGAGGATACACATCATGTATTGGATCAATTGCTTGTTGGTAATTTAGGATTGGATGTACACTAAATACAAAACGTGTGAACTTGCTAGTAATGATGATATGAATTCGTTTAAATAAGCTCACCTTGTATGTAGATGTCAAATGTGAGATAATGAAAGCTTGAACATGTGAGAATATGTGTATGTGAATGCGTATGTGTTTATAGTTAAGTGTTCGTGTGGTTGTAAGCCTATTACATCATGATTGTGATATATGTATAGTGATGTTTGTATAGCTTAATATAATGACACGAATATATGAGGTTAAGTCGTAAGTTATATGTTAAATTGTTGACTTCTGAAAGTCAACTACGCGTCTACGCATAAGAGGCATGATTTGACTTGTAGTCGTAAAAGTAGGATTTTAGGGAGTCGTATGGTACATGTTAAATCAATACGCGTTGTATGAATGACATGATGAATTATAAGGGTTTGAAAGGATGTGAATTTGGGTATATGTCTTATGCTTGTTAGAATTGACTAATGCAAGTCAAATATGAAATGTGCAATTGATACGATCATTAACATGTATAATTGTGTATGCTAACAAGAATGTGATTTCGATGACATGAAAGTATAGGAATCATGTCGAGATGGACTCAAGCGCTAAAAGCTAACGGGTCAAGTGGAGGCAAGGAAACGGATACAAACACGGATGCACAAGGTAAGTGACTTCCGACTCACTTCTTAGTATAGAATTTTCTTGTTTATGGATGAGGGGAAATTAGGTATGGGTATGTAACGAATGAAGGTATTAAGATAGGTATTGAACTAGTTAGATGGAGGTAGTTATCTAAGTAGAAGGTAATTGTGGGATTAAACGGGTCGAATAAATAAGTATAAGTGTCACACCCCGACCACGTATAACATACAAAACGTGGCGGAAAACGTCGGGGAGTGTTGTAACAGAATTAATTGTTTCATAACCATGGCATTCAAAGTTGTATTTTATTTATCAACAAGCGTATTACATTGTCTTAACTGGAAATAACGAGTTTATAACATAATTAAACTAGTGTTATCTTCATTTTTAGTCTCTAAGGCACAGGTCCGCCCTAGTGTCACGATCATCATCCTACGGAAAAGCTCCTGAAAACACATGTGAAAATAGGTACGTCAGCATAAAAATGCCTGTGAGATACATAGGTTTTGTGAAAATAGGATTCATGACTTAAGTTTAAGAAATGGTTTAATAACAGTCAGTCATGAACCTTGTAAATTGTTTTGTTTTGTAAATCATTTGAAAAACGATAAGATCAGATGATATGTATAAATAAGATCATAAAGTATGGTTAAATAAATAACCAAGTAAAATGAGTTTGTATAAGATAAGTTGTTTTTGTAAAACAATGTCTTGTGAAAAGTATGTTATTTGTATAAAATGTCATATGTCTAAATTGAAATGATTTAAATATCGCTACAATGTGTAATACCATACAAACACTTATATATAGGAAGTACTAGCGGCGTATCCACCATGCTTGTATCATATTACACATGCCTCGTTACTTAAATCACTTAAACAAACCACCAATGTATAAAGTCTATGTTTAAACCAATAGTCAAAAGTCCTTGTATAAGCCATGTCAAATGTTTATAAGTCCAAACGTAGTCAAGTAATGTGTAACAAATGTTATGTATTATAAGTAAAGTATTGTCACATAATCCAAATGTAGAAATGTACAAAACAAAGTAATTTGAATATATCAAAAAGTTATGTTTCGCAAAGTAATACATGTTACATTGATACAAACATTTATGTGGTAAGTTAACGCATACATTCAAGCCTTGAGACAGTCGGATAACCTTTTCAGTTAAGGTTATCAAAAGAAATGTTTTCGAATTCAGTCATTCCTTACATCCAAACAAACCCGGGATGTCAGGAATGGGATTTGTCAAGTCCTATGGTACCAGTACTTACTACCGAGCGGCGTAG
>JARYGA010026670.1:0-22368 GCA_030545235.1 Helianthus tuberosus | reverse complement strand
AAACCTGTTCATGACTCATTTGTTTACCCGTTATGCATTTTTCGCGTTCGGTGCGGTTTGTGTAACTAGTTTGCATAAACTAACCGAAACGAGTCAAACCTTATCATTTTTGTCTCAAAATCCAGAATGTGTTTAGTTCACCCATATTATACAAGTCTTTAAACTTGTCGGGTCTAAACCACACTCTAATCCGGTCTTCGCTTAATCTTGCCTTTTGAACCGAATATCTTCCGTTAAAACTAACCGGTCTAAGTTTAGGCTTAATTAAGACCCGTTAGGAATCTAATAGGTTATAAAAACCTTCGTTCCAGATTTAGGAGCCCAGTAAAATCTATCTGCACTTGCTGATTGAATACGGTTGAGATAAATTGAATATTTGCTCAGGTAAATACTTTTAACTTATTTTCCCTTATACGGGCTTGGGGTACGGTATATAAAATACCGCTTGGTCGGGCATTGAATTGTTAATCGTATAAAGGTTAATTCATTGAGATGACCCGTTTAAACTGTTTTGTTTGCTTAAAGCCTTTGGGGGGTTAATGACCATGTCCCAGATATCCTTGGCATCATTCATTGAAATGGCCACGACCTTAGCACGGGGTGTAGGCATACACCTGCCAGTGCATATATATATAAAAAGGTATAACCGCCGGTTCGAGAATAACTCGCCACGGGATTATATCATGTGGTGTGTCTATTAATCTTTAACCCGGTATTCAGCCCGGGCTACTGAACGTATAACAAACATGTAATTCTTTTACAAGTTTATATATAAATAATTATCCCAAGTTATAAAAGATATTTTGTGCCTTGTGCATTCAAATCAATTTTCTTAAACTCTTTTCAAAATGAGTCGGTTAATTGTATTTACCAGTGTAAACTGACGTATTTTCCAAAAAGGCTAAGTGCAGGTACTAAACGGAATAGGCTGGCTACTCCTAGCATCAATAAAGAGTCTTGCAAGCTTAGATGTTAAAACCTGTTGAACAATTATCTTTTATTTGATCCGCCTGTGGATCATTTACATTCCGTTTGTAATACTTTGATATTACTTTATGTCGGTTTGTAATGTATTTATCTTTTGCTTCCGCTGTGCATTAAATTGTGTTGTTTGACTATGATGATATCAACTACGTCACGATACTCCCCACCGGGCCCACCGATAATACGTGGAAATATTGGGGTGTGACATTTGCATAGGTATAAGGTCGATTGAAAATGTATGATCATTGAGATTCAAGGAACAATTGGAAAGAACTGTAACAACCCTTGGTAAAAATCAACACTCTCCTAAATATTTCCGACACCACTGTATATCCTAAAATACCCTTATATGTCTTATAATACACCCCGTTTGTGAAAAACGAGCCCGAAATATGTTATAACATATAAAATAAATTAAAAACAATAAAAATTAAGTTGAGGCGGGCCGCGTAGGATCCCACCCCAACCTCACGCGGGCGGTATCAAGGCAGAAACTTAGTCCGGTGAAATTATAAGTTAAGGCGGGCCGCGTAAGCTCACCTTAAATCTTACGCGGGCCGTTAGAGATCATCAAACGCGGAGACACCCTGAGCTGACACGTGTCGACATCGTGGCGGACCTATACGCTGACCCAGCTAAGCTATATGTTGACCGGGTGTTGACGCGGGTCGCGTAAGGCTTTGCCTTATCTTACGCGGGCCGCATGAGAGTCAAATTCAGCAACTATAAATAAAGGGCATCGGATCTCAGTCGAACTCGCTCACAATTTCATTCTCAATCTCAAATTCTGTAGTAGTGTTATTATACGCGGGTATTATATCCCCCTAATTAGCAAGGTTCTGCTCCGTTGTAAGTATTATAACCCCGGTTTCATAGTAGATACGCTGCCCGATTGATTTAGGGTTCCGTAACAACTGTCGTGGTTCTGCCCGACGTAGTTGTTGGAATGCCGTCTCGGGGAAGGTATCATTAATATTTTCAAAGGGTTATGATACTAACCAATGTACATTTGTATAAATTATAGATTATATCCAGGAAACCCTTACGCGAAGTCTAAGATAGCAATGTGAGTTTATCCTCTTTTTGTTAACCTTTTTGTAATGTTTTACAAAACCTTAAATGTTTTACAATGTGATTAAGCGGTGATTGAGTCTTTGTAGTTCTTCAATTACTGCCGGTATGCTGGGGTTTTGTATACAAAATTTACTACCTTGTGAGTAGTAACTCGGGGATGACAGGACGTTACCATTGGACAAAGAGTTAGCCAATGAGTAATATGACCCACAAGTCAGGATTGACAGTACTGAATGAGTAATTGTGTAGAAATAAACAATGTGATCGCTCTTAATACTGTTTTAATTGATAAAAGGTTTCTTGATTAAACTGGGATTCACTCACCAGTATTTCCCGCTGACAAATGTTTTTAAAACATGTTTCAGGTAACAAAATGTGACAGCCAATTAGTAAAAAGCCAGCTGGAGAGCACTGAAGGCTTGGGAAAAATGTGGCTATAAAAGTTACCTAAAAGATGATGTTTTAAATTCAATAAAATAGGGTTTATCCATATGAATGTATTGTAATAAGAAACTTGGGTTTTACCCATGTGATTATTAATATCAAATATGGTGGTTTTACTCTGATAAATATTTCCTAACTACGCTCCTGATGTAATTTCCGCTGCCAAATTAAACAAATACCACGATACCACCAAAACTGGCTCGCGTCCGCCCGTTCCCGGGAATAAGGGATCGGGGGCTGCGACAAGAACGGAATCGACAGTGACGGATTTACCATTAGCGACTTCGACAGCGAAAGATTTTGGCAACTTGGAGCGTTTACACTTAAGCAATTGTTCAAATTCTAGCGACACAAAACTTTTATCGGCACTAGTATCAAATAGACAAGAAGCATAAACATGGTTTACAAGAAACATACCAGTAATGACATCGTTGGCATTTTGAGCCTGAGCGGTAGTGATGACAGAAGTGCGGCCTCTAGCAGGTTGTTGAGCTTGTTGTTGCTACTGTGGCGGTTGCTGCTGCTGCTGTTGCAGTTGTTGAGGTTGATAACGCTGGGGACAAACATTGGCGAGATGATTGAGATCGCCACATTTGAAGCATGCTCGCACAGGAGCATTTTGAGGTTGAGGGAAGATTCGACAGAGGTTAGCAAAATGACCGTACCTCTGACAGTTGGCACATTTACGGCAAGGTACGTTGGCGGGATGGTGGAACAGACAGGTGGTACATTTGGGATGAGTTCCAACGTAACCTTGTTTTGGTGGTTCGGTGTTTGCGGGTGCAACGGCGGCTAAAGCTGGTAAAGGTTGAGGGTTTGGCGGAGTGACGACCGCACAATTTTAGCTCGAAGCCTTCCGCTTCTTGCCTTTGTTTTTCTTGGATTGGTAGGATGAAGGTTCAACAACGGCAGTGTCGGTTGTGGCTTGGTGTGCATTCCTCACCGAAACCTTGTCAAAGACTCCCTGAAGGACACAGTTGTTGTTAAGTTCGGTGGCGATGGTATAGGCTTCCTCTATGGTTTTAGGGTTAGCAGACGCAAGGTGGTTAGTCACGGCAGGTGCAACACAACGGATGAACTTGGCTATGGTTTTGGGGACGGAATCGACTTGTCCAGGGCAAAGGACACTCAGCTGTTTGAAGCGCGTAATCAGACCATACATGTCGCTCCCCTTTTGCGTTAGATTCCAAAATTCGTTCTCCAACTTTTGGAGTTCGTGAGGAGGACATAATTGGTCTTTCATAAGCTGCTTCAGTTCATCCCAAGGTAACGCATGTGTAACGTCGTTTCCCCTCTTGTTACGTTCGGTGGTCCACCACTCGAGTGCCCTAGAGCGGAAGACTCCCGTTGCATTCAAAGTTCGTAGCTCATCAGGACAACCTCTTTACAAGAAGGTAAGCTCAATCGCGTCGAACCAATTAATCATGGCGGTGGCACCATCTTTGCCACTAAACTCCAAGGGTTTACAAGCCATGAATTGCTTGAATTGGAAGGTTGACTTGGGTTTTTCTGCCTTTGAGTCGACAGAGCCATGCGGAGAATCGGTGTTTGGCTAAATCTTGCTAACAATGTCAGGTAGGACCTAAGCCATTTGCTTGGCCATGAATCTCATGCAATCCCTTTTTGACATGGGGTTGAAATTGGCATTGGAGGTCGAACCCTTCTTTGACTTGGTCTTCTTTGATGCACCGCTGGACGACATCTAAGAATTGAAAGAGAAGGAATGGATGATACTTGATCATAAATTCAAAATAAGTTTGCAAGTTTAAGCATGTAAGCATGATGTAACACGTATGGTTCACATAGTTAGCATGATTTCAAAAAGTATTCAACAAGTATAAACACGTATGAATGCATTAAAAGAGTATAAATTTAGTTTGTTCACGAGAATTATTATTGTTTTTGATTGTGCTAGACGTGCGAATTGTGTAACGGTTTTGAAACGAACGAGGTAACAAGTATAAAATCACATATAAATTGAATCACATAAAAGAGAGGCTCATAAAACATAGGATTGTTTCGGGTAGAGAAACGTCGACTATTCCAAAGTGAATCGAAAGTCCTTTCAAATTAGAGAAACGTGCTTTGGCCTATAGGTAAGATACTCTCGTCGAGAAGCAATTAACGGTATCTTACCCTTCCAGTTACTACACATCTCTAATCGATTGAAACAATCAAAACTTTGGCGAGAACGAAAATCGAGGAACGGGACTCAATCGACAAGGTGCGGGTTTCACCCCTAACTTGACGATTTCGTAATCTAATGTGGTTAGTACTCATCGGGTCGAAATTTAATTTCAACACCTTGACGAGGGTCCACTAGAGTTTGAATTGGAAATTTACCATTTAGATGTGGATTTCACTCCTAGCTAAATGGCGAAATTTCGTGCAAAAATAGGAATAAGCGGAGTGAGAGTCGTTCACCAAATTGTGGGTTTCACGCCTATTTTGGTAAACTCGTCTCTTTTATATAAAGAGTGTCTTCAAGTGTATTGTGTAAAATGTCTTACGAAAGACATAATGTAAGTATTAAGACCAAAAGAAGAAAAAGGAGCAAAGAAGGAAGCATAAAGTTTTAAGCATGAAACAAGAATGGTAAAAAAAATATGGTTCCTACTATAGACTAGGTCGAACATGGCAATTCTACCTAATTCCCTATAGTTATGGCTCTGATACCAATCTATCACACCCCAACCAATGGCGGAATCATCGGAGTGGGACTTGTTCAAGATTGTAAGAGACTTCATAACACTATTTGTGACAATATTTAATTCAACCGATTTTATTTCATAGATGAATTGTCAAAACATTACAGGAAATTTAAATAACAACATTGTTCAACATAACATAACAAAATTGATACAACACTTTAAACCTAAACGTCTAAGTGAGTATCTAGGCATCTTTTGCTAATCCATTTCTTAGCATCATCAATCATCAACCTGTAACATGTTTAAAATACAATTCAATGCAAAAGCAAAGGCGAGTATACAAGTTTAAGAATAAGTATAAGTATAAAAGTTTAAAAAAATGAATCCACATGGAAACTTAGTTTATACAAGATCAACCTAACATGGCATGCAATATTTCTAGCCAAACCTCTGTTTACGCAAAAATGATATAATTCAACATGACCACAAGTCTACGGGCGGTGCGTTACTCCTATAGCGCTATACATGTCAAATGGAGGCTCGTGAAAGCTAATGACTAAAACATATCACATAAGTATGGTCCACGTAAGCATCAAGTATCATAACATAGAATTCATGTATAAGGATTGTTTTCGTGCATTGCATAAAGAATAAGTTTAAGTGTGTTTTAATATGGTAACAAGTTACACCCCAAAAAGTGGTAAACATAAAAAGGGGGTTGCGAGTATACTCACGGTTTTGCAAGTCTTCTACTTAAATCCGCGAGTGAGTTGGTTGATTAGGAAGTTGGAACACCAAGTCCTTCTACACAAAGGAAACATAGGTGTGTGAGTTTGGGCATTCGGAAGATTTAGGGATTTTAGGAAGTTAAAACTCAAGAATGTATATATTCGAAAGTAATCATCCTTCAACATCAAGTACTTGTTCTTGACACTATGAAACCTCAAAGGTTAATGTTTTCATGAGTAGTATACACATTAGAATTGTAACAAGTCTTATGTCTTGGATGATGTATTTCTACTACTTTGACGAATGAACACAAGTCCACCATCAAGAGTTCGAATGGTAAATATATGTATAAGCATTATATGTATTATTTAGTCCAATACTCAAGCATGAGGTAGAAGATTAATCTTCATTTAGGTACCTCTATTGTGTCATAGAATTCATGTAGGAGGTAGGAAGAACAAGCTTCCATTTAGGTACCTCTTATGGTTCACCACTACACTTGATGTAAAAACATACAAGGAGCGTCATGAACTAATATCAATACAAGAATAATAAACATCTACACTATGAGAAATCATCAAGTAATGTGGGGATTCTATGTTGGACAACCCAAGTTGGTCCACAATCACACCTTTATCAAACTTGAAGCTTGAACACCACTTGTGGGTCAAAAACCCTAAACAAAACAGAAAGTATTTTGAGGTTAACCTCTGATTTTGTATGTCTCAACCCCGTTTTAAGCTTAACTAACCATGGAAGAGGTTATAAGCATAAGGACGTGGGTTTGAGTGAGTTAAACTCAAGTTTGCACAAGTATAAACAATGTTTAGTAAAGATGAATGAAAACAGTGAACTTTGGAGCCTATTTTCCAGAGTTGCAGGGCCTTATTCTCTGTGAAATACCCATGAAATCGAAGCTAAGGTCAAGCCAAGCGTTCTGGAAAAAGAATGAGCTAAAACGGATGAGAAATGAAGAAGTTGTGCTCACTTTAGTGGAGCTTGGTACTTATGTCCGAATCTGCACTTTCAGCTACGAATTTGAGAGTTTGAGAGAGTTGTGAGAATGTTTCTAAAGTGCAAATGGCTTGGACAAGTGTGGGTTTATATAGGGATTGAGTTAGGGTTGAGTTAGAGGTGAATTTAATGCCAAAATCCCGGTTTAAAACTCAAAAACCATCAAATCCCTCTCAAATTCGTGAAGAGAACAAGGCTGCTGGTTCTGGAGGTTGCCAGGCGGCCAGCGTAACCCACAGGGTTAGCTTACGCGGACGGTATGAGGGTGTGGCCTGAAGTTTCATAAAATTGCACTTAGGCCCCTCTAGTTTGCTATTTAGGGCTTTTAGGGTGTTTTCAGGGCCATTTTCGCCAATTAAGCATAGATTAAGGCCAAATAAAGTATGAGGAACATAATTCAAGTATAATTAAGCGTATGAAGGTTGTATTTAAATATCTTTTACGTTCAGAACACGTTTTATGCATAAGTTTCACATAATTGCAAGTTTAGCACATAGTTTCCAAGAATTACGAATAAGCATCAATTGTTCCACAAAATTGAATGCATGAGCATGTATAAAGTATGTATATCATGAATTGAACAAAATACGAGTTTCATTTATGATCCAAGTCTCGGATTTTACAACGGTTACAAAGAAAGAACGATTACAAGAACACAAGCTTTCCAAAAATAGAAATACAAACAAGATTTGCTATAAATGAAAAGTACAAAGTAGCAGGGCGTTACAGTCTCCCCTCCTTTAGGGAATTTCGTCCCGAAATTTAGGAAGAAGTAGGGAAAAGATGTGGGTACTTCGTCTTCATTTCACTCTCGAGTTCCCAAGTAAATTCAGCGCCACGTTTTCCTTCCCATCGAACCTTGACAATAGGAATTTGACTGCGCCTCAGTTGCTTGGCTCCTCGGTCCATGATTTCGACTGGTTTTTCCACAAAGTGAAGCGTTTCGTTGACTTGCAAGTCTTCGAGAGGAACTTGTAGTCCTTCGTCAGCTAGACACTTTCTTCAAGTTGGATACGTGGAAGACAGGGTGTACATTGTTGCTCACCCCTGATCACGGGTGCCGTACAAACAACAACGGTATCGTACAACTTTTTCTTGTTGATTTTCTTCAACTTTTAATGATTTCCTTTTTTAGTTTCAGGGGTAGGGATGAACCCGGTGGCAACCGATACCGAAAGTACCGGTTACGGTACCGGCATATGAAGGTAAAAATCGGTAGCGAACCGGTACTAGGAACGCCAAAAGTCGGTACCGAATTGGTACTTAGGATCCTTCGGTTTAGGAAATTCGGTACCGGTACCCAGTATTATTTGCTCATCTCTGACCACGAGTTTCATACGAACAACATCATTAACATACAAGTTTTTTGTTTGACTTTCTTTCGATTATTTTTTAATGTTTGTTACATTTTCTTATTATTCTTGTTAGTGGTTCCACGTGCAACGCGCTCGTAGTGATTTCAAAACACATATAAACACAGACTAAATAATAAAAGAAGTTCGCCGCAACACGGCTAGAGTGATAAACCTAGTTCTATTAAATATCATAGTTCTTGCTGCATTTATGTTTCACGTTTTCTTTGTTGCATACTTGCATGTGATGACTGGCCTTTCATTCGATTATTCTTTTCCATTGTTCATAAAAAAATTAAAAAAAAAAATCTTTGATCATAGACCCTTTCTTCTTTCATTCGTCAGTATCTTTGATAGGGCGGCCCCCACACACTGGACATATATAGTAAATAAACTAAGCAGTCATAAAGTTATCCAACCAAATCAATTAATTTCAACACTTCATTACTTTAAACTTGGAATCTTATAATTGATTTCAACACTTCATTAATTTAGGGTGCTACTTTTTACACCCCTTATTTACTTTTTTCACCCCCCTCTTCTCACATACTTACAGGTGGGGCCTGCGTGGGACCGACAGTTTTCCTCTCACAAGGGGGTATAATCAGGAAGGGGGTGCGTATAGAATGAGCCTTAATTTAAACTAAAAATCTTATATTACATCACCATAAATTAATTTATTACTTTTCATATCTTTTATTATGGGGAAATCTTGAAACTAGCCAAGAATTGGTCAACATTTCGAAACTAGCCAAAGGAAACGTCCTGTAGAGACGCTACCACGTGGCTGAAACGTCTTGACAATGGACCAATCACTAGCTGCCACGTGTCCGACAACGCTGAAACGTCTCAGAAGTCTTAGCTGAGACGTCTTAACATGGTTTGAGACGTTTCCACACGGCTTCATATGGCTTGAGACTTTTCCACATGGTTTGAGACTTTTCCAAATGACTTGAGACCTTTCCACATGCCTTGAGACCTTTCCACATGGCTTGAGCCATTTCCACATGGCTTGAGCCATAAAATGACATTTAACTCTTTATAAAATTAACCTTAAATTACGTTAAAAATATATAAAATTAAATAAAATAGTTGGTTGTTAGGATTTTTCATATTTTTTAAAGTTTTTTACTTTTTCTTAAGTTTTAAAGTCTTTTAGAGTTCTTATACACACATACATACACACCATGTTGTAATACATATGAGAATTTCAAAAGAATAATTTTTCACAATCTTAAAAGTTTTAGTAATTAAAAGTTGGCAAATTGGCCTGTAATAATCCCACCTACACCTTTTTGGCCAATAATAATCCCACCTCAGAATATTCCCAATACCAGTCCCATTTTTCAAATTTTTGGCCCACACTGGTCCTCCGTTAAAAATCCCTAACTGAGTTAGCAAAATGGCTGATGTGGCAGCTGACCTATGGATGATGTGTCAAAAAAGGTTATGTGGCAGCTGATGTGTATTCCCCTGGTCATTTACAACATAAATTTTACTTTTATAATTATAACCCACATTTACTCTTTACCAACTACAGGCGATCATCATCAACTACAGGCGATCATCATCAACTACAAGCGATCATCAACCACCGTTCAATACCAACATCAGCAAATCCATAGGCGATAATCAACCACCGTTCAAGAGGAAAAACAGGTATGTGACTGATTTTATGATTATCGAATTTGAAGCTTTAAAACCCTAAATTTGTAGTTAAAGATTCATAAAATTAAAATGTAGTGGGATGGCTGAATCGGTGCTTGTGAAAGCTTGGCATGGTGGCAAGCTTAACAAACAACCAAAATTGCACTATGAAGGGGGTGAATCTGATATGTTCCAAGTTGAAGTTGATAAAATGTCATATTTTGAGCTTTTGGATTTTGTAATGGAGCATGGTTCATACAAAAGTAAGGATTTTGAAATGTACTACTTAGTTCCCGGAATGAAGTTTGAAGATGGTCTTGTGAAGTTGAATAATGACAAGGATGTTAACGAGATGATGGTGAAATTGGGGTTGCAATGATGAGCAGGTTAGTTACAAAGCACAATGAAATGTCTGCAAAAAGTGTCGTTATTTGCCCTAGGATACAGAAGAAACTTAACAAAGAGAAGGATTGGGCTTACAAATGCACTGTATACCCTTCAAGCAATACACTATTTCAAGTCAAGTACATTGATGATGTTTCTGTTGATATCAAGCACAAAAGATGTAGCTGCAGAAAATGGGACTTAACTGGTATACCATGTCAACATGTATGTGCAGTTGCAGGTTTTCTTCATAGAAATGCTGAGGAGTTTGTTCATCCTTCCTACACCAAGGACATCTATCTCAAGTCCTATCAGTTTACACTCCCACCAGTACCTTCAGATAAGTACTGGCCATCTGTTGAATCACCCCTAGAACCTCCACCAGTCAAAGTTGGTCCTGGCAGACCTAAGAAAAACAGGAAGAAAGATCCTCATGAAGTCCCCAAAAAAGGTAAACTTAGTAGGCATGGTATGTTTATGAGATGTGGCAACTGCAAGCAACATGGGCATACTAGGAAAGCTTGTACTGAAGCCTCAGCAGGATCAAGTCAGCAAACAAAGAAAAGGGGGAGGCCCAAAAAGAATCAACTTGCTTCATCGTCGGTCACAACAGTTGAAACTGGCAGTCAACAACAGTCTCAGGGGAAGACCAGGGGAAGACCAAGGAAGGCAGCAAAGATAACCCCAGAAGCTTAAACCTGCTGATGTGTCTTTTGTTAGGATTATGAAACTCTTATGCTTTAAACTGCTTGTCTTTTGTTAGGCTTTATGCCGTCTTTTGTTAAGCTTAAACTGGTTCTTTTGTAGGGCTTTATGTTGACTTTTGTAATCGTCTTTTGTTGGGTTCAAACTTTATGTAATGGTTAACTTGGTTATGGTTATTATCTGATGGTTAGTATGTAATGGTCATTATGTAAAGCTAATGGTTAACTTGTAATGGTCAATATGTAAAAGCGAAAGTGCATAAAGTGCATGTGTAACTAATGGTCAATATGTAAAAGCGCAAGTGCATAACTTGTAATGGTCAATATGTAAAAGCGAAAGTGCATAAAGTGCATATGTAGCTAATCGGATTTCATTCCAAACTGCCATTCCAAGTCATAACATACAAAACACTACACAATCTATTTCATTCCATATTGCCTAAAAACTAATGCTGCAGTCAAACCAAAACCCAAAAAACAAAACCTAAAACTAGTGCTGCAATCAAACATCTTCTGCTTTTAACATTCTGACCAGCCTTTTTCCTCAATTTTTTGTTCTCTTCCATAAGAACCATCTTGTCAATTTCTAAGTTTGCAATCTTCATTTGTAGTGCCTTGTTTATTTCAACCAGATTATTGCTCCCATCAACATCTTCTTTCCAAACAAAGAACTTGCAATCTGAATTCTAACAAATTAAATCACAAAATGAGGAAGCTTTCAAGGAAAATTATCAACATACAAACTTATTTTACTTACAGGCCATAAAGGGCATCCATAAAACTCCTTCCCTTGTCTAGAACTTCGAGAACCAGCAACTCGCTTCACTGCTACCATCTCATGATTACAATAAACATTCCCATCTATCCCAATCCTATAGATTCTTGGTTTATTGTTTCGAGAGCATGAAGAAGACGAAGAAGAACTCATCAATATCCCCTAATTGAATCGCGAGGGAGAATTCCTATGAACTAGGGTTTTTTTTTTGGGTTTTAGTTGATAAAGAGAACATAGGTATTTAAAAAGGACCAGGGGAATACACATCAGCTGCCACATAACCTTTTTTGACACATCATCCATAGGTCAGCTGCCACATCAGCCATTTTGCTAACTCAGTTAGGGATTTTTAACGGAGGACCAGTGTGGGCCAAAAATTTGAAAAATGGGACTGGTATTGGGAATATTCTGAGGTGGGATTATTATTGGCCAAAAAGGTGTAGGTGGGATTATTACAGGCCAATTTGCCTTAAAAGTTTTGTAACATAATACGATTACTTAAAACATATTTTCAATTTTTAAACTAATCTTCCTCACGATTTTTAAACATATTTTATGGTGTAATTTTTAAGAAAAAAAGAAACGTAAACGTAGAAAAAAGATATAAGAGTTTAAAAATCGTGAGTAAGATTAGTTTAAAAATAAAAAATATGTTTTAAGTAATCATATTATGTTACAAAACTTTTAATTACTAAAACTTTTAAGATTATGAAAAATTATTCTTTTGAAATTCTCATATGTATTACAACATGGTGTGTATGTATATGTGTATACGAACTCTAAAAGACTTTAAAACTCAAGAAAAGTAAAAAACTTTAAAAAATATGAAAAATCCTAACATCCAACTATTTTATTTAATTTTATATATATTTAACGTAATTTAAGGTTAATTTTATAAAGAGTTAAATGTCATTCTATGGCTCAAGCCATGTGGAAATGGCTCAAGCCATATGAAGCCGTGTGGAAACGTCTCAAGCCATGTTAAGACGTCTCAGCTAAGACTTCTGAGACGTTTCAGCATTGTTGGACACGTGGCAGCCAGTGATTGGTCCATTGTCAAGACGTTTCCTTTGGCTAGTTTCGAAATGTTAACCAATTCTTGGCTAGTTTCGAGATTTCCCCTTTAATTATTCTTAGGATAAATTACTTCAAAACACTTCATTAATTTAAACTAAAAATCATATAATTACTTAAAGATAAATTAATTTATTACTTTTTATATCTTTTAATTCTTCTTAGGATAAACTTCTTCAGGATAATTACATATAATTAACTTAATTTGTTTTTATTTGTCCTCATTCTGTTCCACAATTAAAAGTAAGATACCCCAAGTCACTAGCTTCCACAAAAACTCTAACACTCAAATTTAACTCAAGTTTCGTTTTGTCTGTAACTGTTCAATCTTTGTGTTAGACCCTAATACATATTTGACAAAAGTTGCAGCGGAAATTCGTACCATAAAATTTTCTTACGTTATAAACATCTTGACGTACTTAAATTCATTTTTAAAGTTGACTCTTTCACAATAAATACATTTATTGAACTTATTTACAATAAGAAAGTATAACTTAGCTTCACTCAATTACGTACTCCACACTCCCGTACAATCTATCTTGTGACTCGGTCTTTGATCGCTCCTCTTTAGAATGATAATCTGGCTCGGACAACCTGCACTCACCAAACACATACAAGACATTAATACCTTTTATAAATATAAACGATGCTTAGCCTTGGTTTATTTTCTTTTCTTTATTCCTTTACATTAAACGTTCCCTCTGAGTACCTCATCTCTGGTGAGTCTTCGATACTGTACCTGCATTACACCTAAATCTCCATGTACATGCATAACAACGTAAAAACTTAATCATACTGAATGACTTACATACATACCCAAACTTCATACATACTATCTCCATATATACATACGTACACACATGCATACATACCTACTTGCATACATACTCACACACATACATGCCTACCTACAAGCATACCTACGTATAAACACATCTATATCATTATATACATATCTACATGTACACATACTTACATCATTACGTACACTCATGACATTATACATATATACATACATACATCCCTACCTGCATCATACCAAACTCATACATGCCTACTCTCATACATACCATCATATATCCACGTACTTGCTCGCATACTTATAAACATACATACATACCTATCTACATATGTGCATACACTTAAGCTTATAAAAACGTAAATTAAATTAGTCATACGTAACTTGAAACGCGTTTAAACGAGTTCCCAAGACAAAACAGAGCAAACGAACGAATTTCGCCAACAGACTCCCTGTCGCGTCGTGCGACGGCCCGTCGCGTGGCGCGACGCCCTGAAACAAACAGAATGTTGCTGTTGCTGTTGCTGTGCTGCAGATTCTCAGCACGACCGAATTTCACGGAAACGGTCATAACTTCTTCGTTATTGGTCCGTTTTACCCGATTCTTTTTCCTACGCGTCCGTAATTTAATTCTCCATCTTATGGAGTTAAGATCCGACATCCGGATTAACAAAATTCCAGACTTTTAAGTCTTCGGCTTACTACCCTTTTTACCAAGAATTGACCCGTTCATAATTTTATCACATAACTTGTTTGTTTGACCTTAACTTCATATGAATTGATAACTTCAAGGTCATTTGTCATAAAAGAATCATTCCCGGATACCTTACATCTTATTCCACCCGTTTGCGCTCAAAAGCTTATTTTGACCCGTTAAGGGTAATTGCGCATTAAAACGTTTCTGACTTACAAAACCATACTCCTCACTTTCATACTTGACCGAAACATTACACTAATCGAATAACTTGTTTCTAAACTACTTTTAAGATCGTTTGCCTAAAATACCCATCAAGGGCATTTTGGTCAACTTTAATCCCATCATTTACGACGAAAGACTACGACACATATTTGACCTCAACCATCATGTTTAGTTAATTAAAACACCATATTACTTAATCGAACTAAGAAGTGATTACAGAAATCACTTACCTTATGCGTCCGTGCTCGTATCCGATTCCTCGCCTTTTCTTGACCCGTTAACACCTCATGCTTGAGCCCGTCTCGTCGTGATTCCTATACTTTCATTTCATCGAAATCACGCTCTTATTAGCATACTCATTTGTACATGTTAACAATCATATCAATCGCATATTTCACACTTAACTTTCCTTAGTCATTTCTAACAAGAATAAAACATATAATCAACTTCATATCCTTTCCAACACATGTACATCATCATGTAATCACAATTAACACATATTAACATAACATGCCCAAACGACTTCCTATAATCCTGCTTTTACCACAACGAGTTAAATCATGTTTCTTATACTTGTTGACTTTCAAAAGTCAACTATTAACCATATGTAACTATCGACTTATCAGCATATACCCGTAACATCATAATCAACTATACGGACGACACTATATACATTTTATCATACACTTGATGTACGTACTACCTTTTAAGCATAACTACAACTAATTCATGCATAAATCTTCTAAACTCATACATAACCCATCAAAACCTACTACTAACCATCATGGATCATTCCCAAATAAACATCAAACATATCATCATCATATTTCTCCTAATTCATCAAACAAGAATTCATCATACCCACATAATACATCAATCTTTCAACAAGGCTCGGACATGGGAGGTGATTCTAGTCATCATCTTCACCCTAACTAACGGGTTTCACCTCTAATCATCAAATTAACACAAACCATACGTAACCCGTGTTCTATACGATGATTCTAACCCTTGTACGTGATCAATTTCATACTAACTCACGGATTTGAACATAACCCACTTCACACATGATCACCAATCTTAGATTTAAGACATACCTTATGATCCCCTCGTGAAGGTGATCATTAATCCGTGTTCCTTCTTGAGTTTGAGCCTCGATTCACCCTTCAATTTGGTGATTTAGTTGAGTTAGGGTTTGGAGCTCTTGGAGCTCCTGAACATTCGTGAACACACACGAAGTGTGTGTTTGTGTGTGTTGAACTTTCATTTTAATAACTCAACTTCCATCTTGTTCCACTTTAACCCCTCGGGTTTGCCTTTAAAATATAACCGACACTACCTTCATCATTTAATACTTTTGACCATACCCTTAACTAGGTTAAATAGCCTAGTTATTAATTTCATGACGTGTCATATAGGAACACACTACAAATATTAACATTTGGATTTTGGGGCGTTACAAGTCTACCACCCTTAATTAAGGTTTCGTCCCCGAAACCATTCTCACCTCTATTTAACACTAATTAATTCTTCTCTACGTCCCATCAACACTACCGCTAGCCCATGTAACACCTCGAAAATTCACGTCCTATAATGTGTTGACACGTGTCATAAAGTTTGAACGTGTGAAAGAATGTTATAAAGGGACTAAAGTTGACAAACATGGAAAGTATGTGATTATACGGGTTCTAAATGTCAACACTGAATAAATATACTTCATAATAACCCTACATGATGTTTATAACCTCAAACGAATAAATCATGGATCATACGAAGCAAAAAGTGAGAGATTACAAACTACAGGGGTTAAATGTGTCAACATGTTTAAAGATATACCTCTGAGTGACCTTTTGACAAACCCAAAGCTTTGTAAATGTTAATTAAGCTCACTAGAATGCACGATTAAAATTTCATAAAGTTTCGTTATCGTATGAGAAAGTTATGATCAAATTCGTGTGCGAGGGCTTAAAGCGTAAACATTGAAAGTTAAGACTTTTCGGGTTAACCGGAAGTGTCCAGGGACTTGGCAAAGTGGGTATAAGTCCTAAAGCCCTTGTGGGTAAATATAAGGAGGTCAAAATGCAAGAAATAACCTTGGTTGCCCTTTCGTGAAGCCAAAGGTCAAGTTGGGAAACAATAGAAAAATGAAAAATCTGTTCATCAGGCCCAGGCGGCCCGCGTTGGGTCCGGCTAATCGTGAGGCGGGCCGCGTCAGCCTCCCAGTACCGAGAAACATGGCTGATGTCTGCCATAGCCCATTGTGCGCGACCTTTAACCGTTTTTCCACATCTCTTGACCCCTAAAGCACCCCCTAAACACTAGGGACAAGTGTTTATCAGTTGTGGTGTGTGCTAGACCTTGGTGTCAACATATTGTGGTGATAATTTCACTATAAAAGGCCATTATGTGGAATGTTGTTCTTCACACCATTCTCTGCCTTATCTGATCAATTCTGGAGCTCTCACGCAGGTCCAACTGATCATATCTCATGCATAGGACTCTTGTAAGTTTGCTAGTCCTTCTTTAATTGAGTTTAGCTTGGTTAATTAGCTAAAAGTCAAACCGTCGTAATTACGGTTTGACTTCGAGATTAGTCAATAATGGCTCAGTCATATCTCGAATTAAAAGTAGTTATAGGTTGGTATTTATGTGGGTAATAAAACCTCAAAAGGGTTTCCCCTGATCACCACTCTAACCAGGTCAAAAGTCGGGTCAAACTTATATTTAAAAAGTCAACAGGAAGTCTAAAATGCCATTTATGCATAATTAACACTATAGATCATATACAACCTGTTGTATCATTGTTGTAACTTGGTAATAAGTGTAAGAACATGTCCAAACATGTTCAACCTGACAAATTCCTGTTTAGACCCGGTTCGGAACCGAAAGTCACATAGTTTGACTTCACTTTGACTTTCAGTTCTGACCCGTTTAGGCATGTTTTAGAAATGCCTCAGAGCTTTAATTGGACTAGGTTACATGTTAGAATAACCCTCTGTGATGTTACACCTTGGTTCACTAGTTATCCAATTAATATGCATGTTTCCGTTAATTGCTCATATGTTGACCGTTATGCCCTTATTACTTTAAAACGTGATTTTTGGAAATGTAAAAGAGTAGAAACTTTAATTACTGATATATAAACTTGTATGCAAAGTTTGACATCAGTTTGAATTGTAGATTAAGAGTTATGCTCATTATCGCAAAATGAATGCTTTATGTTAATAAAACGGCGTAATTAGCGTATAGCCTAGTTAAGCCTACTTTTTGGTATCAAACTTAATACCCACTGATGTAATATATTATTTTGTGATTTTTAAAGATTTTTAATAAATTTTAGGCTGAGCATAACTAGTAGTAGTAGGCTTAATCCGGTAATTGTCGGTTTTGCCCTTACGGGCCGTAAAATGAGTTTTACATATCTAAACGACTCCAAAAATTTTGCTACTGATCACATATGATAAATAAATTATTTTTAGCCTTCTGGAAATATAAAAATATCAGATTTAAGCATCGAACCCGGAAATGGCCTTTAATCGCCTTATTAAGCGTTTTTAGCGCAAAGTATGTATTAAAATTATATTGGACATACCCGGGTTGATACCTACTGATATAAGAGGCAAATTATAATATTTTAACAGTAAGCAAAGGTTGATAAACTCATACTTCAGTTTTGAGCTTTTCGGCTTATGTGAAATTACCAAAATACCCCTACGGGGCATAGTTTGGTTAAAAATGATAAATTTCACATATATGCTTTATCTTACTGTTATAACTCATTAATTTGAGTATGTTTACTGATTACATCAGATCTGTTACTCAGTTAAACACTTAAACCCTTTTACAACCTTTAAAATGACCAAACTACCCCTACGGGGCCTAGTTTGTGTTTAAACACGTTTCGGGCATAATGAAAGACATCTTACTGATGTCACAACATATTTGAGGCATAATTAACTTAGGAAACCTGTATATAGCTCTTATGAATACCCGTCACGCTTATTACGCGTACGGTTCGGTTTATGTAACAAGTTTACATAAATTAGCCGAAACGGGTCAAACCTTAACGGTTTTATCTCAAAATCCAGAATATGAATAATAAACCCATATTAAACAAGTCTTCAAACTTTTCGGGTCTAAATCACACTCTATCCGGTCTTCGCTTAAATCTTGCGTACGAACCGTATCTTTGAAACTAGCCGGTCTAAGCTTAAGCTTAATTAAAGACCCGTTAGGATTCTAATAGGTTATTATAAACCTTCGTTCCAGATTAGGAGTACCAGTAAAAGCTACGTGCATTTTTCTTATTGTGATTTATACATTGCTCAGGTAAATACTTTTAACTTATTTTCCCTATACGAGCTTGGGTTACGGTATATAAAATACCGCTTGGTCGGGCATCAAATCTTCCATCGCTTAGGTGGTTAATTGAATAATTTGATCGGCTCGTTTAAACAGTCTTGTTTACTTTACAGCCTTTGGGGGGTTAATGACCATGTCCCGGATATCCATGGCATCATTCGAAGTAATGGCCATGACTTAAGCGCGGGGTGTAGGCGTACACCTGTCAGCACACAAAAGAATAATGTGGTGTGTCTATTGATCTTTAACCCGAACAAGATCCGGGCTACTGAACGCATAAGTAACATGTAATTCGTTCGCAAGATTATATAGCTAAATAATTGCCCCAAGTTATACAAGATTAATTTTGCCTCTGTGCATTTTAATCAAGTTAAATAAAATGTTTATGCCACGTGCATCCAAACCAATTTTCAATCATTTTCCAAAATGAGTCAGTTGAACGTATTTACCAGTGTAAACTGACGTATTTTCCCAAAAAGATTAAATGCAGGTACTAGGCGAAATTGGCTGGTTGTCTCCTTAGCATCATTAGAAGTCTCGCAAGCTTAGGATGCATGAAGTCTGTTGAACTATTGTCTCATATTTTATTTCGATCCGTTCTGTGGATTAAAAAAAATCGAACGTTGTGATACTTGATATGACAATAATTAAATTCGGTTGTATATATCTTTTTAAATTTGCTTCCGCTGTGCATATTAAATATTGTGTTGTTTGACTATTATGTTGCCAACCACGTCACGATAATCCCCCACCGGGCCCACCGGTGACACGTGGAAATCGGGGTGTGACAGGTTGGTATCAGAGCCAACATTGAGTGAATTAAACACATAATTTTTGTGTTTAATCTCGATGACACAGTAGCACATTCCTTGACCTTCTGAGTCTAGACTTAACATAGGAATGATCTCAATCCTAATATGGAAATTTTTGCTTCCAATTTTTATTATTATTGGGTACGTCGCCAAGCGAGGAAGCTGAACTAGGGATTCTCCACACCCGGAGCCTTGTAATGCTGAGCTTAGTACCGCGACCAGGATGAAACGTGCAACCAAGGAGAAAGCATTCAGGAAATGAATGAAGAAGAAACTCCTCTTGCTGAAGATCGTTTCCTTAATAAGTCCTTATAAGGACACAATTATCTTTCAGTCCCTACGAGAACAACATTATTCCTTTCAAGTCCCGCTTAGGGCAACTTTATACTTTTATTTTTATATAGTGGAATGATTAAGTTTAAACTTTCATTCTAAACAAGAAATATTAAATAAATGGAAAATAACATTTCCTTTTGCAAGATCTACCATTATAATAAAATGGCAAAATCTAAAAAGGACACGACGTAGCCTGAGTGTCATTATAAAGACCTGGCCAAGATGGTAAGACCTGTTTAAAAGATTTGTATCCCAGTTAACATCTGAAAACATGTTAACACTCTCGGCAGATGTGATTCGTTGGAAATCACACACGTTATTAAGGATTCTTCAAAAGATCCCTAACCCAGTTTAATGATCTCTGAATCCTGGGTTTACATCATCAATTAAGATGATCATAATTTAACCATACGTGGTAATATAGTGCCTACGGGCCTTGCTCATTTCTACATGAGCCAAAATACAGTGGTAGCTATGACTCCCTGTCAGAAAAAGGTAATGAACTAGATTCAAACCTCAAGGCTTTGATTCTCTGAAATCCTAGCTTATAATTTATAAATGTCCTTGTGACTAGGCCTATTGTGCCAGAATACCTTCATGCTTTGATTCTCTGAAATCATAGCTTATAATTTATATATGTCCTTGTGACTAAGCCTGTTGTGCTAATATACTTAAAGGCCTTGATTCTCTGAAATCATGGCTTATAATTTAAAATTTTCCTTGTGACTAGGCCTTTTGTGCTATTAAATAAAACTGTTATTGTTGCTTTGATTCTCTGAAATCATAAGCTTATAATTTAAAAATGTCCATGTGACCAGGCCATTGGGTGCCACTAATAAAACTGTTAATGTTTTATAGTTAGGATAAATTACAATAGAAATCCTAAATATATATGATTAATAAATTAACCAAATATGGTCTCTGTTTACCATGGTTAATGAATTTCCCTAAGGGGTAATTCCGTAATAAACATCCCTTATAAGGGAAGTGCCTACGGGCTATAGTTATTGTCCTCTGAGACTAAAGACAGTGGCAGCCTACAGCTCCCTGTCAGGAGAAGGTAATGAACTTTGATTCAAACCTAAATGCCGCGATTCTCTGAAATCATGGCTTATAAATTTAACTTGTCTACGCGACTAGGCCATTTGTACTATTATTAACTTATAAATTAGGATTTATGATAAAAAAATCCTGAATAAAATAAATATCCTTCCTTGTCAGTATGCATTTTTAAAAAGAATCTTAAGGGTGAAACCTAGCCTACGTGGCCAAGATGGTGAAACCTACTCAAGGGATTCAGATCATTGTTAACACCTAAGAATGTATTAGCCCTCCTGACAAATGTGATATGATAAAATCACAACAGTCATCCCTATATTGGAAATTTTTTTTTTCCTAATTGGCCTTATGATCTAGAAATCGTGGCTTATATCATCTTGTGAGATGATCATATTATAAACATCCGTGAGTGATGAAGTGCCTACGGACTAAACTTGTTGTCCGTTAAGACAACGACAGTGGTGGTCTTTGGCCTCCTGCCTAAAAACGTTGGACTATGTCCAAGCATAATAGTCTATATGATCAATGCGATCATGACTAATATCATCTAATACGATGATCATATTATTTAACATCCTTTAGTGATGTTTTGCCTACGGGCTATAATATATTGTCCATTTGTGACAAAGACATTGTGATCTTTAAGATTCCCTGTCCAAGGTAGGGAGCTATGCTCAAACCTAATAGTCAATATGATCGATGTGATCATGACTAATAATCATTAGATACGATGGTTATATATAAACATCCATTAGGGATGTTAATTGGCTTACCTTTCTGCCAAATGAATCGTCTTTCAAGACGATGACAGTTGTAGTCTATGACTCCCTGTCCAAAGGTGAAGAACCACGTTCAAACCTAGAAGCCCTAATCTAACAAGATTGCGGCTAATAAATTAAGGTCCTTGGTGATAGACCATCGAGTTATGTTTTAAAGTCATTCATGACAAGCCTATGTGCTATAATTTGTCATTCGTGACAAGCTAACATATTAAATGCTAACGTTCCTGGTGACAGGCCCTTTTGTGCCAGATTTGATGAATGTCCTTATGACAATGCCGTTTGTGCCATATCTAAATGTCCTTTGCGACAAGGCCTTCGTGCCGTATAATCATTTATGTCCTTCATGACTGGGCTTTATGCCATATTTTTCTACGTCCATAGAGGCAGGCTTCTATGCCATATATGTATATATATAATAAAAGTCTTGTAAGGCTAGCCTTTGAGCTATTCATGATCGTTCGTGTGCCAGA